>CABFWO010001556.1:88982-152170 GCA_902155825.1 Timema genevievae | reverse complement strand
TCAAAATGTATAAATGAATAATTAAATATCAATGCGATGACTTGAAGATCTGCAACACCTGATAAAATGTTAATATTTTAACCAAAAATCGAAATTTTATTACGAAGTGTTGACCCTTGTGGAAGTCATTAAACTGTTTGAAATGCTCTTAGGTGGACAAAGATGCGACTCTTTCCTCATTGATTCTATATCATTGTATATTATTTTATGCGTGTTCTTATGGGGAGTGGTGATGATACAATGTACATTATTCCGTTCAGAAATCTTACGAGTTTATAGAAAGAGAGAGAAAGTCTGTGCGGTGCGCCGTACCATTTATTTACATTATATCCATGCAATAATGTCGATTATATATTTGCATGTTACTTACAATTTGTATTTAAATGTTCCCGTTTTATGTCAAGGAGCGAGAAGGTCTGTACAGTGCACTGTAACATCTAACTGTATTTAAATTATCTCTCTTTACACAATCCATATTCATGCGAATCTACTAAATATAAATGTCAAATATTTTCACCATCAATCTATATAACTACTAACGAAATATTAGTTGTCAATTAGGCCACAAATAATATCAAACCAACCCATCTTAGGTTCATTAATATCTTCCAAACATTTCTTAAAAAATTGTGCTTTACAAATTAAAATATGTGAATATGAATGACTTTTTCACTTAGATTTAGGTAGATAACATTATATTTTAAATAAAATTATGTATTGTAATGTATACAATTAAATGTATATGATACAATTCTATTGACTAATATATGTATACAAAAATGTAATATAAAGCTTGTATACAAATACACTTTAAGTTGAAACTGTAAATATGTTATTCCTTTTCATCTAATTTATAAATGTTTTACATAATTTCTAAAAACAAGAAATAGTTAATAGTAACAATACTAATAGTACGTATATAGTGAATAAACCAAGGGAAAAGTAATAGTAAAAATACACTAATATTATTTGACGAATAAAATTATGGAACGAGTAATAAAATTGTACCAATAATATTTGGTGACTAAAACAAATGTACAACTATTAAAAATATATAAGGACAAATTGACAAATATTAACCCTACATAGTCTAAGACAGTATATATTTCTACCACAATAAAGCAATAAGTGTTTGAATAATGCCAAATCTGAGTTAAAAACTAATAAAAAATCAAGTGATGATATGCAGATAATTATCTATTCATCTATATATATATATATATATATATAGCGAGAGAGATTATGTCTACCTAATAGAATATACGATCTATTGTTTTCAAACNTATATATATATAAAGAAGAACCACTCATACACTCACTATCATATTTTCTCAACCCCTAGACTTGAAAAATTAAATTTTCGTATTAAGGTTTATTTTAGGCCTTAGCCAAGAGATAAGACGGGGTTTTGCGAAATTTTATTTCTAAGATTTTAGAAAGGGTGTTTGAAAGCTCTAAAAATTCACTAATGTATTTTTAGAACCAGCGTATATAGCCTTGAAATTTAAAATAAATGTTCCTCGCTTGAATTGGGTGGAATTTCACTTCTGGTTTTAAAATTTCATCCCCTAAGAGGCTATAGAGCAGCAGAAAGGTGTGTGACTCACTGATTCACTTATCACCTTACTTTTCCAGCACCTGGGTCTGTACAATTTTAATATTTCTTGGCAGGAGGGTACCGGAAATGCCCCATATGACCATAAAAATATATAATAGACAAATTTCAAAATGGGGCTCAAGAAATGGAAAGACTATAATTTTTAAAGAATACTTAAATTAGAAAATTAAAATTTTGCAGACTGGTAAAAAAAAACTCAGGATATTAAAACAAATCTTAAGTTTTCAAATTTCCAAGAATAAATCGAGGAAAACGGGGCTGTGGTGTATAAATTTCAAAAACTAAAAGTAAACAACTACTTCCCAGTGTGGTAGAAAATTTACACCTGACAGTCATTTAAAGAGACCACTTTAAATAAATATTAATAGCTGAACATGTTAAATTATTGATTTTGACTTTGGAAACGAGAGGGGAGTACAAAACAGAAAAAAACACTTTAAAATATGATAGAAAATTTAAATTTTCTATACAGATAGAAGGACAGCTACCAATCAAGATATATTCAAATCGAAATATATAATATGAGTTGTCTAAATGGTATAGGGCAGGGGTCGCCAAAGTCATTGAGTTTGAAAGCTACTTTATATTAGTAACATTGTTTCTCTTGCTACCCAGTATCACATATTGGCTACTATTGTAAAATGTACAGAGAGTTTGACATCACACCTTTGTTTAATAGGGACTAATCTATCTGGCTTGGATTTGTAATTGTGATGGATATAATGTAAAAATGTTAGGCAGCTTCCTGATAAAGATAGCATTCACTTTAATCAACAATATTTTTAAATTGTGGTGAATAGCCCTTCCCTCCCATTTTACTGTAGTTAAGAAAATATGCATCTGTAAGCCAGCTTCTTATATTTGATTTTTACCACCTTTATTATTAATATGCTGACACACTGATGAATAAAGCAGAAAAACGTCTACAATCAGATTGCAACACTGACCAGAGCTCGATAATTTTATTTAAGACAAGAGGTCATATATCCTAAACATGACGGAACATTTTTCAATAATAAGTTAATTCGGAAAGTGCAAAACATTTATATTTTCTTTGTGTGCGCTACCGGTAGCTCACAATCGACCGTTTTCGGAATCCTGGTATGGGGAAATGGGGTTACAATTCAGAAACCTAATAGAAACCTTTCTGTGTGCCAGAAAAGTAAAATTCGATAAGAGGGTATAAATACCACTTGAATAACCATAAAAGTTTGAATATTTTAAATGGAAAAAATAATAAAAGGGTGTGGGCAGGGGGTGAAGTAAAAAGAAAAACACCTTTTAGGTTACAAATAAAATTGATATTTGGAGGGAATATTAAGGATTTACTCCAATAACAAAATAAGTGTTAAAGTTTTATTACTTAGAGATGGGGCTGTTGAAATGGGCTGGTTTCAAAAATCTCAAAACTAAAATAATAAATTTCTTTTCAGTGTGGTAGAAGAATGAAATTTTTCGGGTGGGCATAAGACCATCCCAAACAACCATTAAGATCTGATCTTTAAATTTTAAGACGAAGAAATTGTAATTGGTGTAAGGAGTCCCATAAAGATTCATAAAACTAACATAAAACACTTTTTGCTGTGATATAAAATGGAAGTTTGACATGAAAGTCAATATATATTCCCGAAGAGCCGATATACGTTTGAACATATTAAATTTCAAAATTAAATCCCAGTAAAAGGAAGATTGATAAATCTAATGTAGGTGCAGAACAATACTTTTAATCGTGGTTTAATATTGAGAATTTAGCTGGTACGTAAATGAATAATATAATAAATTAAAATAATCTTACAAATTAAAAATAGTAATGGGGTACCTGAAACTGGATGGGTTTGGTAGAGCTAGTTTCCAAAATTTCCAAAATATAATATTTATTTTATTTTGCATGAAAAACGTTTAAATTTGCCAGGTTTTTAAAAGGACAACCCCCAAATAAACCGTGAAAGCTGGAATTTTTTAAATTTAAGAATAGGGGGTAGGAGGTGGCTATCATAAAAAAAACTAGCGACCTATTATCAGCGACATAATAATTAAAATACACAATCTAGTCCTACAGACCTCGGTGAACTGTTATGCTCTTTGGAAAACCATGATGCTTATTAATCAAAATATCTCTGTTATAGAAAATATGATTTATTTACGCTCTTTGATGAACTGCTATGCTCTTTTTCCCCAACATATTTATGTAACAATGTATAATAGTTTGCTTATATTATTATATTATCGTGCTTAGTTAAAGTTTGCCTAGTTAAGTGGATAACGTTTTCTTCTATTTGTGCACTCAATTTGTGGATAAGGTAATATTTGGTCTCAAATATAGTTTTTTGTCATTTATCTGCTACCATAATGGGTTTATGATTGCCATAGTTAGCTCAGGATTGTACAAACAGGAACTATTAAAAAGAGGGTAACCGGATTTAGAACATTCTAATAGGATATAATTTTGGTGCTACTTAAACTTGTGAAGAACTTGTCAAACTGTAATTTTCTAATAAAACACATGAGCAATATTTTTTTGTAAAATATTTTAAACTTAATCTTACATTTTACTAGAAAATGATTACTATCCTAACAAACAGTACCAATATTATGAATACTTAGCAAATTTGTTTGCAACTAAATATATGTTGGCCTGGAACTCGTTTACTGAATAAATTTTGTGGGATGCAGAGGAACACGTAATAAGTACCCTGTTTTTTAGTTCTTATAACTAAAAAATGTTGGACAACTAAATAAAATATTTCTTCATTAGATAGGCCCTGTATTTAAATTAGTTCTCTACAAATAATTGATTTCTTGTAAATTTATCATTAGTATAATGGCATTTTAATATAATACTTTTTAAATGAAGATAGAATTTCCTTTTCAATTTATCCAGGCTTAAAACATATATGCAATAATTTTATTATTACTATGTGTAGAAAATGAAACTTGACGTATCCACACAGTCGTTTATATTTATTTTATTCCAAATAATTTGTTACTAATATTGTGGAAACACATATCTTAACTATCGTTTTCTTCCATCCCAATATACAATTATAGGCTTCAATCTTATTATAGTTTATCCATTTCACTGATCACTCAATTTACCGTGAAGGCTCGCAGTCTCATCATGGCGGGTCTCACTATGACCCTATCATTTAAAGCCGTATTTACACGGCTCCCTTTGAATGATCATTGCGGTTGAATTATCCAAAGTGAAATAAGAGTGGTCCATGTAAACAATCAATAATCGAAATTAAAAATCTAACATGAAATATGAACAAAGTAGGATCATGTTCTACTTTGGTTCACCTTAGATAAATCTTTGTGGATGAAACATTCAGAGTGAACCGCATGAAAACATTCTCAATGAAGTGTCTCAGCGATAGTAGTCAGCGAAATTTGGTTGGGCAAATTTTTAGCATATAATTAGTGTTCAAAGCATTGGTTTTCAAACTGAAATATGTGCACATGCCAAAAATGTCAACAGTTCTTCAAGAATCATCAGCCATTTGGAATAACAAGGAAGAGGAATACAAAAATAAAGTTTTATTAAATAAAGCATTAAAGGAAATTGATGACGAGAATATATCCACCAAGTCTCTTTTTCTTATTTCTTTTTTTCTCCACAAGATTCCTGTGTTTTCAAGCTGAATTATTTCACTTTCCGCCATTTTGGAGTTAACTGAGAATTTCCTATCGATGATATGTGTAAAATTTGAATGCCTGATAATTCACTAGGGATGATTCCTCCACGTTGACAATCTAAAGTGAACCATGTAAATATGGCTTAAACTAAACCAAAATGTAAACAAGCAAGGTAAGCTTGCTTCCTTTCAAAATAAGCTAAAATCGTATCTTCTGAGGGGACGTTTAAAGAACCTGTTTATCAGTAAGGCAACGATGAATTAGGATTTAGGGAAGTTTTAAGCCTTAAATACGGGAGCCGAGTAGGTGCCTGAATAGATTATAAACATAATTTTAGTGCGGGAAAATGTAGTACTTGGTACTGGTGTTGTTAGTTGGATGACTATTTGCTGTTCCACCAAATATTGAGGGCACTTGGTTTGAATCCTGGTAGAGAATACAATAGAAAAAAATTCACTGAGTAGGTAGTTATGAATTCACTAGAGTCCAGAGATTAATTAAGCTGGTCCTTAAAGACCCATCCCTCCCATCAAGGACAACCAACTTCAATACAAGTCTAACGTACTATATATACACAACTGTGTAGAGTTGATTCTTTTTTGTATTACATTTATTATGTTTTTGGAAATTATTTCCTAATTATATTTTAATTAATCATTTAGTACATATGAAATATAATTTTTTGATAGTATAAAATATATTGTTTGATTTTTTCCAGCAATATGACATATTTGACCGTGAAAGATGTATCTAGTTTGATCACACTGTATGTAGATTTTTTTCTGCTCTAGTGGAACAGAAATTCGTCCAGGGTATGAATGGGAGACTGTGACTATGAAGGTATGGAGGCAATGTAAATCCCAAACCTAGCTTAAACTTAACTAACCAGGCCATAGTGAACATATGAGCATTTCCCCTTTCGGAAAATACACCTATGGTACCTCTGGGAGTCTAAGTTGGGACCTCTAGACCAGTATCCAGGATTACTGACCATTAGAATAATAGGCCATTCATTGCTTGATTTTAATTTCTAGATATTTGTAAATAATTTTTAACGATCATTTTTTATCGGCGTGCACCCACATAATAATTATTAACAGGATTAATTGTATTTGGATTGTTTTTACTTTTTGACTCTTTCTTGGACTTTTATCTTCGCTTTATTTTTGTTATACAATGGAAAAATTAAAAATTAACTTAATACAAAGATTATAAGACTGACAGTTTCTGTTCACTATATTCTTGAAAAATAAAAGTAAAGCTAGGTTAATGTGAAAGAAAAATATTAAGTCAAACCACCCAATAACCATCCAACCTTTCTTCCAAAGAATAACCTTTTTTTTTTGACAAAAGCAATTTCTTTACATTGGATAATATTACCAGTTACCACTGTTCGGAAGTTTCCAAGTGAGTCCTGTACCCTCCCTCACCCAAACGTCCCAATTTGGAAATTTGAGCAGACCGAATAGTTTCCATACAAGAACTAAAGGGAGCATTTGAACGATACTCTTATTATTTTACATATTGAAGGTTTCCTCAGAACGACAATTCCCAAAAAGCCTTCCCCAAAATAAGGGATATGATGATTGTCCGTTTTATTCCAAACTTATGGAAATATGGAGGTACTACTGGGAGTTGCTGAAGTTTCACACATAGAATTCATATCGGAGGGGGAAGTTCTTTTAAAGAGGGTACAACCCATTTCACAAAATATCGAGCACTTCTTAAATAGACCATGCCTTAGAGAATGGATATTGCTTGTTAGATTTGTTAGATTAATATGTTATTAAGAAGTTAGTGGAATGTAGATAACTACTAAAGAGAAAACGGTGTATAGATGAATTACCAATGAGGCAGTGAAATTTATTGAACTATCGAGAAGATTGTGGGATGTATACAACCAACCAAAAGGCAGTGGTATGTGGATGAACTACCTAGGATATTGTACTCGTAGAATGTAAATTAACTTTGAGATTTACTACCTAGGAGATTGTAGAGTGTAAATCAACGTTGAGATTTAAGAGTGAGAGGTAGTGTGGTGTGTATGAACTACCTAAGAGATTGTAGAGTGTAAATAAACTCTCTAAGAGGCAGTGTAATGTGGAAAGACTGCCAAGGATCAAGTGTAATGTATACCATCTACCAACGGGATTATGAAACGTGTGTAAACTAGTAAGTAGGCTTTTTTTTATCAACGTTTATTACTACCCGTTTGGATTTTACGCATGTATTAGCAGTTACACTAATGTGTTAGTAAAGTGGAAGTTTTAATTTACAAAAATTGTACCTACATTTGCGAGAAGAAAGAGTGGAAAACTACCTTCAGTACAGCTAACTGGTATTTTAACCCTGATCTCCTGGCATCGGCAGTATAGTCTATTGCAAAAGTAGTAACTTAAACCATGCGAACACCTAAGCTGGTAAATCAGTTTATAGAATTTAGATGAGCTACCAATACAAATTCAAAGCCATAATGAACTGGGAAAATCATCTGTAATATCTCGATGGTAATATTTAAAATAACCCACACTGGTGGGCACCTGGACAAAGTGCCTGATTCTCGTATTGTCTGGTTTCTCCGTGACACGAGGTAGGCGTGCAATTACCAGGCTAATATACAAAGGTGGTGATCTTCCCTAAACATTCTACAACATTTCCTTCAAGAAAATTCAATTACTTCTAAGTTATAACTTTTTCATCCTCACTTAGTAGAGATAAATAAGAATGTCCCGGACAGATAATACGATAGAATACACTAAATATTTAAAGATAATGGACAACGGTTGTATTGTCAAAACAATTTTTTTTAGCTGTTTCTGATATTTTGTTAGTGAGCATAATACTGAAATCTAGTGGAAGCAATATTCTTAATTTCTAAACTGAGATGGCAATGTAGTATTTTTATTTATTTCTCATGCTTCAAGTTGGTCCTGAGCAACGTCTAAGACACGTTATCTTCATTATATATCCTACAGGGATCTACCGGTGCAGATATTCCTTGCGAAACACTGTTTGATGGAAATGTTTGAAGATATTTACGCAGGTTTGTGCTTTAATCTCGGCAAGTAACTTGAAATAGATATATATTTTCAGTGTATTCCACTGTATTCAGGAGGTTAAAGTTTTAAAAACGCATATATGTTTAGTTTCTAACTAAAACTTTATAATAAAATCTTATCTAAATTATAAACAACATCAATTAAATCTTATTAAATTTTGCGTCACTTCTTATTACCTGTCAAGGCTAGCTTAATATACCTATTAATAAGAATGGTAGAATTTAATTAAAAGGGTCATCACAATACATTTTTAAGTATCAACTGAAATATTTAGAAATTGTAAAAGTATTTATAAAAATGAAAAAGTTCTAAGATATCAGAACACATAAGAATAAAAAAGAGAATCGATATATTAATGATTTCTTTGATTGCCAGAATTAAACCCTCTATTATAATTCACAATTCATGAAACTTCATAACATTAAAAAAAAAATTATTTTATTTTATTGGAAATAATCCTAGCTTTAGTGAAATATTTTCTTTCATCTGTGTTCAAACACCAAACTTGATTAATAATTTAAACATCAAACCAGTAATTTGAGATTCTTTTAATTGTTTTACCTCAAATAATCTTTTCTTATTAAAAGAAAATTGAGTTTTTTTTCCAAAATAAGAGTATTATATCTTAATTGCTCCTATATGCTGACGGTTGCTATCTTTACATTTAGATTTTTTATATTAAAACTAGGCCTAAACAGAAAGTAGCCTATATCTTGATTTTCCTTACGAACAGCCAAGCTAAGCTTTTACCTGAATCCAACTAAATATTAGGGTTCTGCTTAGTATAAATAACTTTCACAAGGAGATTCGTAAGAAACATAGCTATATTCTAAGGTGCTATGATCGAATTAACCTGTATGTAAGGTATTGAATAATTTATGAATAGATAAGTGATTTAAATAATGTTTTTGTTTCTGCAAAGCTTCTTATACATCATGGCTATCCGCTTTTTTTTTTTGCATCGGTACGTGTTTAATCACTGTTATTATTTCATAAGATCTTAAACAGCACGTGGGTGCATTTTAACTAATTTACCACTCTCACTCCTATCCCATATTATTAAATAGAAAGTGAAAACTTTTGTTTTAACAAAAAACAAGTTGACACATTTTTCAAAAACTATAAACTAACATAAATATAGTAAAATAACGATTATAAAATGATATTGAAATATTCTAGCTTATTATTAAATACAATTCAATATTAAAGAAATATTTTTTCACTCTATTTGCGGTATCATTTTCTGAACCGACTGATTATATCTGTACACCAGAATTTTCTATGAGCAAGAGTGAAAGGACCTACCAATTTTGGCAGGAAAGATATTTTCACATACATTAAAGGTTTTTTTGCGTGCCACAATCGACACTACACTTCTTAGAAAGTTGTGCTACGCATTTTTACTACTCAAGATATTAAAGATTTAATTTTTTTCTTTATTAACCTCAATCTAAAAGTTTATAAAAAAAAGTATTGTCTGCCTTATAGCTTATGGGTATTCATATTCAAAATATATCTACGTAATGAACATTGGTAATTTGTTTTTGTGATAAGCCTAATTTAAATAATAAACCATTGCAAGAAATAATTGAAAGCTTATGCTGGCGGTTAAATGACCACTTAACCATGGATGAGGGTGATTAAAATCATCGAATTTATTCATTTATTTCAAGTAGACCTACTTAAAATCTATCATTGAATAGTTTAATATTTACCTGTCCCAATGTACACTATGTTTACATGAAGGGAATGATTGAAATATTGACCTATCCTACAAACATCATAGTGGGACCAAGGAAAATTAATTGTGGGTCCATGAATCATAGAATAGTTATAAACAATATGATAGTTATATAACATATTAGTTAGTAATACCAAAGCTATTTTTTGTACCACCACGTCTTGTTACCTATACAGGTTGTATTCTTATTGTAATTACTTTAATGAGGTAAAGATGAAGATGGAAGCATTTTAGAAGTAATCTACCCGCATTTGCGTGTAAAAATAACTGGAAAAAACTACCTTCAATAGACCCAACCGAGATTCGAACCCCGATCTCCCCATAACCAGCAGTCCATTCTAACACGATGATGACGCCATAGAGCTTTCAGCCACTGGAGTTAGATCTAAAGCTATTAGCAAACGGAAAAATTTTATTATATTTATTCATGCTCTTTACTATTGTCCAAGCTATAAACACGTGTTAATTCAGTGAATAAAGTTAATTAAGGTATAGTTTAGAGGAAATGTATCGACATTTGCATGGAGTAAGACAGTGAAATTATTTGAAGAGCTGAGAATTATAGGTGGACAATCGACCAGGTTTTTGTTTTTCAGGAGAGCAAAAACAATGTTTAGTTTTGCAATATATTTTTATCTAATGTAGTTATCTACTCTATGACATAATTTGTACATTTCTCGAGGTTTCATAAATTGCTTTATTAAACCAAATACAAATTAAGAATACAAATAAATAATGAAACAAAATTAAATTGGTCCTGTCAAAAGTTGACCTCACAGGATTATGAGGGCATTTGTAGAACGGTGTACAATGATTTTAAATGCTAGATGTGTTTTTGTTTTGTATTTCATGTAATTAGGAGCAGCACTTATATTGGCTGCTTGGCCTTAAGCCCACTCATAACAATTCTTACAAAAGTATCTGGGTCTAGAATTCTAAATGAACATTTACACTATTTAAAGTGGGTCTACAGCCATTTCAATGGCAGATTTGAATTCCTTGCACAAAAGTACAAATATTGCGAAAAAAAACTATTTTTGTCAAAATGGTCGATAGCTATTTATAATTCTTAGTTCTTCATTTAGGAACATACTTTAGTATACGAGGTTGGGACATAAGCTCAACCCAGTATTCCAGTTACAGGTAAACCACATTAGGACGAAGTGTCTCATCTCTAAGCGTGCCTCTTGATGTTGATAATATATACTTTTTTTTGTAATATTATTAATACTTATTGAACTCCTATAAAAATGAATAAAAATGTGTGATAGGGACCTTAGTATATTTTTAAAAGTCTTCATATTTAGCTCAAACCATTTGGATAAGAAAAAACTAGACTACTAAAAACTACATAAATAAAGATAAACACAATTATTTTTATTAAACCTTAAATTATTCTTGATTATATTAAACTTAACTACTATTCCATTATGTAAATATGTGATTAATTTTTTTTAATGTAACTGTTTGCAAAGAAAATTCGTCTTCTTCCTATTATTATTATTGTTACTTCCTAAATTATTTGGGAAGTAGCAAAATTAATAATGACATTTCATAGCCCAGTAGTGGAAAGATTTGCCAGTACTAATGTACCGTTGCCCAGGGGACTCCCGAATGTACTAATTTGTACTACATACTTTCCGTGGAGGCTCTTTCCATGTCCCATTGAAGTGTGAAGATTATGGTAGTGAATATGATGAAGTAAAGCCAGTGAAGAACTTACCCTAACTCAATCCTACTTAATCAAACCCTATTGAACATGAGGATTAATCGCATTTCGAGAAAAATCTCCTGTTACTGGCCGGGAATTGAGCCCAGGACTTCTAGATCAGCAGCCAGGGGCTCTGACCACTTTACCACGAGGCCGGTTGATTGAGGAGGTCGACCTAAGGTATAAAGGTTTCTTAAAAAAAACGGGTTAAGGTTTGATTGAGTAAAGAGGTTTTTAGGCTAATAAGGCTGTTTAATTGTTCTTACTCATCTGGTTTTGTTAGAACATATTGATTTCTAAATAAAACTGTGCCTTGAAGTTGTAAATGAATAATGACCAGAGACCCCAATTTTTAATTAAATTAAATAATTGGAATTTCATAAATAAAATGTAATTAGAATCAGTAATCCCTCATAATATGCCTATTTCGACCAAAATAATTAAGAAAAAATACTCAAAATTAAACGGTACAGTGCTATGGATAGAAAAATCACGGATTAATTTATCATTTAAAATATTTGCCTTTGGTAACAGTATTATTGTCATAAAACCCAGATCAAACACACATTTTACTTCATTTCCAATGGTTCTCGGCTAAGGAAAATAACATAGAATAGGATTTTTGATTGGATATTTGGAATAAAAGTGGTAACAGTGCTTATGGTAGTATTTTTTTCTGACAATTTCAAGGGAAAAAAAGTGCAAAGAGCAATAACGTACACTAGTTTATAAAAATATGTATGGATTTTATATCGTTATTTCTCATCAAAATTAACCTAATTGACTAATATTCACACATAAAAGTCCACATGGTCAATTTCACGAAAATATCCAGTTTCGTTTAATCTCGCATGTGTTAAATACGTTTTAAAATGCTACAACAAACTTTTTAAATACATACTTTGATGTTAATTTTAAATTGTGATAGTAAATTTCGTAAAAATACATCTCGTGAAATGTATGTGTCTCTATTGATGGTCAAATGATCAAAGTCATCATCCTCGCAATCGACTGGATTACTGATGACGAGAAGATTGGAGTTTGAATACTGGCTAGGTGTATTGAGTTTTTCTTTACCTAAATGGCTTTCCATTCTACTTTGACGCAAACTATGTTACACTTCCTCTCAATTTAACCTACTTAGGCTCTGACACACTAGTGTAAACCACAAACATGTAGTAAGGCGTAGAGCTAATAAAATTTGGACTTTATATATAGATCATATTAAAATGATTTAATAACCATTTTAACAAAATATAATAATTTTAATAATTATTATTATGTAGTTTTAATTACAAGTAATATTTAATACGAGTCTGTTTGACTTGAGAATCGACCTCGGTGGTACTGGTGTAAAGTGATTGTCTCAGGACCCGATGATTGTGGAATTCAAACGGACCCAGGGATGACGGATTTTTCTTGAGCGATAAAAATCCGTAGCACAAATTTAGAAGGGATGTGACGCCATCGGTCTCATCTTGATTGCGACACATAAGAGAACCCTGGATTGTATGTGAAAATACCTTCCCTGGCAAAATTGTTAGGCTCCTTCACTCTTGCTCATAGATATTCTAGTGTGCTGATATAATCAGTCGGTTCAGATAGGACACATTAAATAACTTAAATAAAAAAGTTTACTTGAGGATATAATCTACTATTATTTTGAGCAGACTGTACTAGGGAAAGGACTGGGGAGGTGACAGCTGTGAATGCTGTTAGTAAGGAGCAGAAAAAGAAGGAAAAAAAGAATAATAGTAGAAAACTCTGAAGACGAGCGATTCAGCATCAAGCAGAGGAGCTATAAATGGTCCGAGAACATTGGTAAGGGGTGGTGGGTATGGTGGGTAGATGGGGGGTCACTACTGATGACCACGCCGTCCCATTGATACGAGATATTGCCAGAACTGACCCGAAAGAGGTTTGTATTTGTGGTCACTGCAGCTGGGTCACATAAGTCTGAAGGTTGCTTTTGTATAGTCCGAGATATTATATTGGCACACTTGGAGCGAAAGTTAGATAAAACATGTTCTAGCCAACATCGGTTGTCGCATAGTGTAACTTGTCACTCTCGTTTTAGAGCCAATTGCCGGTGACGAGGGGATAGGGGTTTAAATCCCTGTCAAATCTAAAGAGGGTGGTTTTGCCTAAATGATTTCCTGCACTTGCTCCATGAAAATGAGAATTCTTTTGCTCTAAAATTCTTATTTCATCATTCCTATTCCATTATAATAATTAACGTTTGCGTAAAACTCGATCGGGTGGGAAAAAAATGAAGTGGAAACAAATAAATGGAATGTTATTTAATTAAATAAAGGGTACGATGTAATTGCACAATCTTTCTCATATTGTGTACAATCCTAATTTAGGAATAAGTGGTGGATAAGTGTGGCAATGGACTTCCGATTTACTAGTGGACAGTGGCGTGTCGTGGAATTACTCTTAACTGTACCTATGAATTGTTATCATAGCTCAGTATTACACTCATTGGTCGGGTATCGAATAACATACATTCCCATGTATGATTGGTCAAAGTAGGAGGGAATGGGTGATCACATATCACAATTCACAATAAAATCAAGCTCTACTTAGCCTGTCAAAATTCAACGCCACGCCACTAATAATGCCATAGAGTCATATTAAGTAAGTAACTATTTAATTTAAGATAACTCAATGGCATGAGTCCATAAGCGAGCTGAAGCCGTTAGCGAAGATCGTGTCAGCATTTGTTGATACAGGGTGTCATTTAGTCAGCTAAACAAAAGCTTCTGCTATTAATCTCAATTTTATAGACCGGAGATGCTAATTATTTATTCAAGTGGCTCCTGCTTTGTTTTCAAGAAGCTGTGTCTGACCCCATTCTAGACTCGATGCTTCACAGAAAAATTATGGAAGTGCTGGAGATTGATTCCAGGACCTCTGGATCAATAGCCAGTAATTCTTACTACAGAGGCAATCTAACAATATCACTAAAATAAATATTAATTATTCAAGGAAACCACTTTACAATGTGAGGAAAGGTATTATTCTGTTTCCTGGAAACATAACTTATATCTGTCCTTTGTCATATGGCTGTGTGTGATAGAAGAGATCGAGTTGATAGAAGTGACGCGAGAATAACTACTGAGATTACTGAAATAATTACTGAGATTACTGAAATAATTACTGAGATAATGCAAGGTACACACAAGTTTTATATTAAAAATTTAACATACGTTATTCTCTGAAATGATACGTGATCAATATGATAAGGATAATTACAATAAGTTGTTTTTTTAGAATAAATCATAATCTTGTGTTATTTAAATGAACTCTACTAATTTATTATCTTTATAAAATGTAAACTCTTCGCCTCTCAACATTGGTTGTTGATAAACACGTGATGTGCTTGAGGGAATTATTAGTTTATCTAGTTAGGTTAAGATATTTCATAAAAGGTTGAATTAATTGTTGATGGACCATGAGAGAAAATTAACTGACATTTGTAAGGGAAAATGGAGGTTTCCATTACTAAAACACTGAACTATAAATAATTTGCCTATCTCTTAACATGCAGTAAATATTTATAGTAAAGCGATTATTTAAATACTAGTGGATCATTGCAGAGATGTCTGCAGATTTTTGCACTAAAGTATATTGTACTTTTTATTTTTAAACGATAATATATATAATAAACTTTCACTTCTAAACTTTACTCCTCAAAAGCTATCAACTTTACATAGATAAATGATGAAAATCAATAATACAAAAAACAGTTTTAACCTAATAACATCGATTTGTTTGTTAAATATACACTTAATTGCCTTAATTGCCTTAACTTTTCTATTTGTTTACAACACCACTAAAGTAAAGGTTGAGGTATTATTTATACCCAAAGAGAATTATTTTATTTACTACCTATATTCTTGCACCAAATTAATCAGGGCTTTCATGGTGAAGTCAAAAAAGAGTGAAAAGCTGTAAATTCTCTGTGAAAATCACAATTTCATTGGAAACTACTATTTTTCCCGACACCTGTATCCCTAGCATTCAAAATAAGACGTCGTTTGTCAACACCTTTTCAGCCATTTACTCGTAATCTCTATTAACGAAAATAGGCTTGTCAAATTATATAAAGATATAAATATGTGACAGAGAGAGTGATAAAATGGGATAGTGAAAATGAGAGTGACAGTGTTTGAGTAAGTTATTGTGTATGTTTGCGGGTGAGTGTGAGAAATTGAGTGTGCGTGTGAGAAAATGATTGTAAGAGACTGAGAATGAGCAATTAAGAGATATCGAGTGAGTGTGAGCGAGTGATAGTGAGAGTATGTGTATGTGTGAGTGAGAGAAATACTGGGCGAAAAG
The DNA here is from genome assembly GCA_902155825.1 of Timema genevievae. NCBI lineage: Eukaryota > Metazoa > Arthropoda > Insecta > Phasmatodea > Timematidae > Timema > Timema genevievae. The sequence continues at coordinate 136,061 of CABFWO010001556.1, read as the reverse complement.
GAAAAGAGAGAGAGTGTGTGAATGTGTGTATGTATGAGAGAAAGAAAGAGGGTGTGTGAAAGTGTGCAAGAGAGTGTGTGTGAGTGGGTGTGAGAAAGATTGTGTGTGTGAGAGAGAGAAAGAGAGTATGTGATGGATAATGCGAGATAAATGTGTGTGTGAGCGAGATATTATGTGAAAAAGAGAGAAAAGGTGAGGTCGTGTGAGAGAGAGTTGGAGGGAGTTTAAGAAAGAGACCGTTTGAGAGAGAGAGTTGGAGAAAGAAATTGAGAGAGTGAGTTTGAAAGAGAAGAGAAGAGAGCTATGGAGTTCAAGAGAAATAGTTTGAGACGGAGTGAGTTTGAGAGAGAGAGAATTTTAGATAAAGAAAATGAGTTTAAGATAGAAAGAGAATAATAATAATAATATTTAGCACCGCGTCTTAATACCCGTTCGGGTTTTACGCTATAGAAAGAGAAAGTGGTAGTGATTTAGAGAGTTTGAAAAGGAAAGCTTGAGAGAGTGTGAGAGAGAATTTGAGTTAGAAAGATAGTGAGAGTGATTTGGAGAGAGTTTTAAAGATAATGAGTTTGAGAGGGAGGGAATTTGAGAGAGAGAGAATTTGAGAGAGAGTGTTTGAGAAAGAGGGATCGTTTGAGAGAGAGCTTAAGAGACATAGTATAATAAAGATAATATGAGATAAATTGTTTGACAGATGGTGTGTATGGGGATAGAGAGTGTGGAAAGGGAGATAATGAGAGAATATTCTATGAGAGATAGTGTTATAGTGTGTGTGTTTGAGTGAGGATTGAGAATGTTAGAAAAATTGTGAGTGAGAATTTGTGAATGAGAAATTGTGAGTGAGAGAATGTGAGTGAGAGAATGTGAGTGAGAGAGAGATATAGTGTCAGATAAAAGAAAATGTGTAAATATAAATGTGGTACACAAAACATTACTGTACTTTGAAATATTATTCCCTCAAAATTAATTATCAACATGGAAACATAACTGAACTTACAGTATTTGTAAGAATGTGAAAATATAAATGTGGTACACAAAACATTACTTTTAAATATCATATCCACGAAATTAAGCAGTAAAATGAAAACATAGCTTAACTTATGTATTTGTATTGTGTTAATTATTATTTGCTAAAATGAATATCAAAACCAATTATTGGATTAAAATGAATATCAAAACCCATTATTTGAAAAAATAGTACACCAAAACTCATACTTAGATAGATTAAATGGCTGTTTTTAAACATTATTCTAGATTGTTTTATCGTTTTTGAGCTTATAATACATAACAAAGCATATTTAAACACCATTTTATCATGCGTTAAACAAAAGGTAGACAATATTTTCATGAATTTAACAACTTAAGGTATTAATTTTCGAATTATGCTCAAACTTATTTATTTAAATGTGAATTAACGATACCAACATTCCAATAAAAAAAAATTTGCCCCAGTTTAGACATCTCATTTTAGATTAGCTATGAGCAGCATCCAAAGAGAAATATTAATCTAAAGAGAAAATTGTGATGAGTTCAGACCAATAAATAAAGATTGAGTTATTATTTCTTATCCAAAGAGATGTATTTCATTTAGATATTTACAGCCATGAAGTAAATAACTGTTTCCATAGTGATTAAACAAATAATGAAAAACCTAAAATTATCTGTGATAATCGGGTTTTTTGAAAGATACTATTTTTCCCGACATCCTGGACTCTTAACCATTAAAATGTGTGTTTGTTTGTCAAAATCGATTCATCTATTTCTCATAATTTCTATGATCGGAAACGGGATTTTCAAATTGTATATAAGATTTCATAAGGTAATCTTGGCTATTTGATTAGAGTATGAATATGAAACTTTAAAAGGTGTCCTGGATACGGGTTATATTACAGAAAATCTTTCTCTGCTTTAACTTATCAGTTTAAATAATAATGGCAAATTTTCCGAGTGTACCTAAATGAACACATGGCAAAGTATTGTAGAGCTAAAACAAAGGTATATAGTTTTTATTCATGTCTATTAATGTAGTATTAAACAAATGACATTGTTTCTAAATTGTAATGTTTCTTATACATGGCAGGAAGTGTCCATGTTGGACATAAAACAAAGTGGAGCGATAACAACACAAGGCTTGTCAGTCCCAATAAGAACAAATTTTTATCTTCAAAACTTAGGAAAAAACAAATGAAAGCTGATTTGGACAAAATAAATTCTTATGAACAATATTTTGAAAATGGGTGGGAAAAATTTCACTAGCTATGGTCACATTTATTTTTGGAATTAAATTAACCAAAAACACAAAAACTCTCCATAAATATCCCAAGAACAAGAGAACTCGGAGGAAAAAAATGATCAAGTATGAGCACCTAGAACTAATACCTAAAGATTAATATTTGGACTGGTGGTTTGAGAAAAATGAAATAGAGATTAATGCTTCCTTGGTTGTTTTCCCAAATTATATGTTACCACCAAGAAAGCCCACGAAGTATAAAATATATACGCTTTATAGAAATTTAGATTTTGAAGAGATTCAGAACGTCCTTGGCATAAAACATATATGTTCGTTTCGTCAGGTGGTTCATTCGTTTCTTAGATTCGTAAATTTTATAAATAAACTATCAATTTGGCGTTAGATTCAAAATAATTGTTCAATGTAATGTATATAAACTAAATTTTATAATTGAAAAACCACGAAGTTTACATTTTATTTTTATTTAGCTAACTTTCCAAGTAAAACTAAATTAAACTTACTATATTTATTTTAAATTTTTATGTAAAATAATTAACGATTTAAAATATCGTAAAAATTACTAATCATGTTGAAATAACAAATTAGGCCTATTTATGAAATTGTAGTGTAATTATTAGATATTTTTATTGCAAAAATTTTTATTTATGAATTTTATCATTTTCATTTTACTCTTCTGTAAATTTAATCACTTCGATAATTTATTAAATTAATTTATTTACTTATTTGTGATTGTAATTTTTTTAAATAACTTGTGAAATTTATCTTCTTACACACTTGTGATCTTAACTGCTTTACTAACCTGTGATTGTATTAATTAATTTATGAAATTTATTTCTTCATACATATGTGATCTTAATTTTAATAAATTGTCAAATTAATCTCTTTATACATGGTTGATCTTAATCCATATTTGATTGTAATAATTATACTAAATTGTAAACGAATTAACTTATTCATCTGTAATATTATTTATTTAACTTAGGTATTTGTGAGCTTAATTATTTTACTTGCTTGTAAGTTTAATCATTTTAGTTATTAGTGAGCTTATAAACTTTATTCATTTGAGATCTTAATCGCCAAATCATTTGTGAATTTTTTAATCATTATTATTTGTGATAGTAAAATATTCAATCTACACATAAAAAAGGCTCTATTATTTATTTGTAAATTAAGTGTTTATTTTTTTAAACTTCAGTGAAACTATTATTTTAAATATAAATTTTATGGATGATATATTTTCTTTTGGAGTGATATTAAATCTATTTTAAAACCGGGAGATTATTTACTCACTTAGAAGTTTTGGTAATTAGTTTGATTTACTTTAATTAGCCATTAAATTATATTATATTAAATTTAAAAAAGCTATGAAAATATTAAATTTATTGTTAATTTTTTCAGAAAATAAATGAAACTATTTTAAGATAAATCATTTAGACTGTTTCTAATTTGAATGTGAGATATCATTAAACATATTTCAAAAGTTAAAAATTACAGGACTAATGTGATGGATAACATGTAAAATATTTGTAAAGAAGTGAAAGGATGAGGCATGGTTACTTCCCAGTTGTATATGGTCACTTTATTAAATTTAATATATTTTGTACCTAATTTTATATAAAATATACAGGAATACTTTGCTACCTCAACTATAAAAGAGTTAATTTCTCAATTTAAATATTTGTAAACTCCAGTCCCCTATTTAGGAATATTTAAAATGAGGTATGATGACAGTCTTACAAATTTATTCATTAACTTCTAGAATTGTATTCACCCTATAACTTGCATTGAAATACTCCTGTGTGACAATCAAACTCACAACCGATTGTTATTTTTGTAAATACATGTTATGGAACTCCACACGAAATCTCTGTTTATTGTTTAAAAATTGAAATATTTACTCGAAGCTCGTAATATATGTGAAACGAAATAATATACACTAGCAAGCCCAAGCATAAATTCCACTATACTTACGTAACACATTTTTTGAGTCATGGTTTTATATTTTAAATTTTATTTTTAAAGAATTAATGTCCTCATTTGTATGTTTGTACCAATAAAAAAGATCGATATTGGGTCCACAAGAGTCAACACTTCGTTTTAAAATTTCAACTTCTCGATTAAATTTTAACATTTTATTAGTTGTTGCACATCTTCAGGTCATCGCATTGCTAATAAATTCCTCATTTATACATTTTGACCAATAAAAAATTGAAATATTGACTATTGAGTCCAAAATGGAGATATATCATTGTTGTACTAACATTTTTCCTAAGAGGTTAAAGGAAAAATAACATAAACTTTTTTTTAGACTTACTTATATTTAATTACACTATAGCATTAGAGAATTACTGAGTTAAAACTTGAAGGGTATCTCTTTACAACTAAAGCTCACAAAATTGTATTAATACTAGTGGGTCTTTGAAGTGATGGCTGCAGATTCTTGCACTAAAATGTATTTTAAACTTTTTATTGGGAAATGATCTATATTATAATAAGCCCTCACTTCCTTTTTAGTTTAAAGTTTACTCGTAAAAGGTTATCAACTTTACTTATATATTAAGTTCTCGGTGTGTAATATGAATAAAAACGTATATTTCCCCCTTTCAAACTACATGAGAACTTGAAAATGAACCCTCTCCCATATCATTATTCATTGCACCAAACCACTCCAGTAACGATTGAGCTGATATTATTTTTAAACAAAGATAAAATAATATTTCTACCAATATACAGCTATACACAAATCATGGTTTCCATGGTGATGTAAGCAAAGAATGATTGTACAGATGTACCACTGCCCATACAGACAGAAAAGATGGAGAATTTGCTAGGAAAATTGGGTTCTAGTTTTAGGCCACTATTTATACGGGCATTCTGATTCCCTGATATTTAAAATGAGTTTTCGTTTGTCAAAATCTGTTCAGTCACTTCCTTGTAATTTCTATTACCGGAAACGGGCTTAAATATATATTAAGATAATATACGATAAAGAGAACTATAAAATGTGATAATGAAAATGAGAATGTGAGTATTTGAGTGTGTGATTGTGTAAGTGTGTAGGTGAAATTGAGAGTGTTGTGGGAGAAAGTGAGTGTAAGAGACTCTGAATGAGCAATTGAGAGATCAAGTGAGTGTAAGTTATAGAGTATGTATATGTGTTTGAGAGAGAAATACTGGGAGAAGAGAAAAAGAGTATAGGAGGAGATAGAGTGTGTGAGAGAAAGTGAGAGAATGTGTTAGAGAGAAAGAAAAATAGAATTGTAAGAGAGAGAGAGAGTGTGTGTGTGTGTGTGTGTGTGAAAAAATAGTGTAAAATTTTGGGAGAGATATTGTGTGAAAGAGAGAGAAAATGTGGGGGTGAGTGAGAGAGAGGTTGAGAGAGAAATTTAGATAGTAATAATTATAATAATACCTAGCACCACGTCTTACTACCCGTTTGGGTTATACGCTTGAGTAATAATTAAGCTAATTGGCTAGGAATTGGGAAGGTCGAATTTAAAGGAAGTGAACCCACATTTGCGTGAAGGGAGAGTGTAAAACCATTTAGGAAAACCACCCCAATTCACCAAAGTGAGATTCGAATCTCGAGATCGCCGTCCTCGGCAGTCTAGCTTAATATGAATATAGCGCTATAGCTAACTAGGCCACTGCAGTGGGTGAGAAATTTAGAGAGGAAGAGATTAGTTTAGAGAGAGAAAATTAGATTGAGAGAGTGTTAGAGAAAGAGTTAGAGAGAGAAATTAATATAATGAGTTTGAGAGAGAGAGAGTGGGTTTGAGATAGAGATAGTGAGTTTGAGTTAAAGAGAGTAAGACAGAGAGAGTGAGATTGAGATAGAGAGAGTGAGATTGAGATAGAGAGAGTTTGTGTTAAAGGGAGTTTGAGATAGAGAGCGTTTGTGAGAGAATGTTTTTGAAAGAGAGTTTTTGAGAGAGAGAGTTTGAGTCAGAGAGAGTTTTTGAGAGAGCGTTCAAGAAATAAAACGTTAGAGAGAGAGCGTTTGCGAGAGAGCTTAAGAGAGAGAGTATAATAAGAATAACTTGAGAGATATTGGGTGATAAAGAGTGTATGTGAGGGTAGAGAGTGTGTGTGTGTGAGAGAGAGATATAAAGTGAGAGAGAGAGAATGAGAAAATTTTATATTGGAGAGAGAGTTTTATAGAGTGAGTGTGCGTGTGTGTTTGTGTGTGAGGGGATAGAGTGTTAGAGAGTGTGTGAGAGCGTGAGAAAATCTGCCAGAGAGTAAATGACAAAATATCGATGTGGTACTCAAACATTACGGTAATTTGAAATATTATTTCCTCACAATTAAGTATCAACATGGAAACATAACTGAACATACTGTATTTGTAAGGATGTGAAAAGATAAATGTACACAAAACATTACTTTTAAATATCGTATCCTCAAAATTAATCGGTAAAATGAAAACATAACTTAACTTGTATATTTTTATTATGTTATTTACTATTTGCTAAAATGAACATCAAAATCCATTATTTGAGAAAAATGAACACCAAAAATCATACTTAGATAGTTAAAGCGGTTATTTTTTTAACATTATTCAAGATCATTTTATCATTTTTGAGCTTATAATACATACCTAAAGATATTTAAACATCATTTTATCATGCACAAAACAAAACGTAGACAATATTTCCACGAACTTAACCAATTAAATTTTGGATATGCTCAATATTATTGATTTAAATGAGAATTAACGATACCAACATTCTAATAAAAATAAATTTTTCCCCAGTTTAGGAATCTCAATTTAGATATATTATGACATGCATCCAAAGAGAAGTATTCATCAAAAGTGAAAATGGTAAGGTGTTCAGACCAACAAATAAAGATTGAGTTATTATTTTTTTAGGAAAAGGGATATATTTTATGTAGAGATTTACAGCCATACAACAAATAACTGGTTATTAAACAATGAATGGAAAACTGAAAATTTGCTGTGAAAACCAGGCCTTCGTGGGAAAACTACAATTTTACCTGACATTCGGACTCCTAACCGTTAAAATGAGTGGTCGTTTGTCAAAATCTGTTCAGTAATTTCGTCGTAGATTCTATTACCAGAAACGGGTTCATTAAATTATATATCTATATATAACTATATATCTATCTATATATCTATATCTCAGAAACTGTTGGTCTTATAAAAATATATTTCAATTAAAAGTTGGTTATTTATAATAGTACTACAATTTTTCAATGTTAAATTATTTAGTATCTCAAATATTTGTGGAGATACGGAAATTTTCGCTTCTGTATTGCATCTTAAAATACATTTTCATATTAAAATGGAAATAGCCATTTTATTTATAATCGTAACCAACGCCTAGATACGAATTTTAATCGAAATTGTTAGAGCCAATTTTGAGAGAATAGATTTTTCTCTTTTCGCTTTTTATTAATATAATCTTAATTTTTTGGGTTAAACAGACACACAAACAAACGGCATTGCAAAGACCACTTTTTAGGGTTCGGGGTGTCATGAGACGTCTACATCCATCAACATTTCACGTTAGATGTTTTTTACAGTAGCAATAATTTACCTTTAATGTTCGAAAAAGTTAATATATATATATATATATATATATATATATGCGTATAGATTGAAGGTTATTGGCCTTTATAAAAATATGTTTCAAATTAAAGATTGTTATTATAAATAGCCCCACATATTTGCAATAATAAGTAATTTCATATCTCAAAGAGTTACGGAGATGTGGTAAATAATAAGAATTTACGCATCAGACCGGAACCTTTAAAGTCATTTTGCCGAAATATTGAGAGTAGACATTTTGTTTGGAATATTTATAAACGGTTAGAAATGAAATAAAATCAAAATTGTTATAACCGATTTTGAGAAAAAAAAAATTCTCTTTTTGACTTTCAGTAAACTACCCCTAATTCTACGGTTAGATATCTAATTCCAAAAATCCCTTTGGGCAAGCCTATCAAAACCCTAGATACCAAGTTTTAGCCCAATCGGTAAAATATTGTAGACTCTAGTCCGTGGTACAGACAGACAGACAGACAGACACAGAGACCAATGGAAATTCAACAAACAATTTTTTGGATTTGGGGGCCATGAAAAGTCAACATTCATCAAAATCTCAAGATTTTTTTTTTACGATCACAATACATTCTTTACCTGTAAGATAGTGAGAATGTAAAAATTACTATTTGTACGCTCTCAAAGATATCTAATATTTGTTTAATTAAAACATACCACATCAAAGTTATTAACTATTAATTAACTCGGTGGCCACATGGTCTAAGGCATCACTCTTACAATAGACTAGTCTGCTAATGACGGGAAGAACGAGTCTGGAAATCCGATCAGGTATATTGAGGGTGATTTTCACAAAATTGTTTCACAATCTATTTCCACGCAAACGTGGGTGCATTTCATCATGTCTCAAATTCAGGCTTACGTTTTATCCTTAGCCCATCAGCGCAAATACTTACTTGGTGATAAAAAATAAATAAAAATAAATCTAAATCAACATTAGGAAAGTTATTTTAAAGTACACTCGCGCGAGGGATTTGGAGAGGAATGAAATTGTACACTCACGAGTTAGGATCAAGTAATTTAGCTCTCTCAATAAGTCCCGTTTTCAAAGGAAAAGCTTTATCTGATAGCTAAAAAATGGAGAAAGCAAAGCTATACAATTAAGTATGAAAGGCAAAGCTTAGGGGATGAATGATTATAATTACGGAGATAAGCCGTAACTGAGTTATACAGGATGACCCAAAAGTCATGCAACCCAAAGTAAAAACCTATATTTTGTACCATCAATTCGGCATATTGTTGATTTATTCAGCAGGTGTGACTCTGGAAAACTACGCACAAACGATTGTTGACATTCCATGTACAAGTTGGCCTTAAAATAATGTTCCAAAATGAATACTCGCTCTGCTCGTGAGAAACTCATCTTACAATTTCAAATGCTGTAACTCAACTGGCTAGACCAAGTATATGTCTCAAGGTCACACGGCATCTGACCAACATCACAGTGTTGACATACATGTAAACAACATGTTAATTTTCCATGTTCTTCTGCGAGAAATATCATTGAAAAAACAGAGTTTCACGACTTTTGGATCAACCTGTGAATGCTTCGCCTTTATATATACTATTTAACGTATAGCGTTGCTTTATTCCAGTTTGATTCCCTTGGAACGTACAATGTATTTGTTCTATTGAACACATGAAGCCACAACCGAGTGACCATTGGCTCTGGTATTGATCATAGATCTTAGTGGACAATTATATCTACACGTCCATCATGGTCTCTGCCTTAAAATATGAGTGAAAAATGACCCTGTGCACGTGACGATCCCTGAATAGCTCAGTGGTAAGGTACATTATCAATTTATTTGAATAGCTAGAGAAGTTTCTAGATATATCTCCAAGGTTTCATACTTTAGGCTATGTTATCTTAAGTGGTTGTTTATATATATAACCAATAACTATAAAATAACACTAATTATATAGTAAAATATTGACTGCAAAAAAAATAATTATAGCTTCAAAAAAATTTCTTCTAGAAGTATTGGATGGTATCTGGGCTGATATTATTACTAATATAAATGTTTGTACAACCATTTATTATAATTTTACAATGCTAATTTATAAACACGGATGCATTTTTATGTTCTGTACAGTGTGTTTACATAGGCCATTTATATCTACATTAATCTCCTTAGCTTTCATTAATCTAGTCCTGTTCCCTTATATTAAGTAATTTATCACTCACAGATAATAACGGCACTATTCTATATTAAAATATATTTTTTATTTTAATATATATTATCTTTATCCTGTGATAATTTTGCTAAATGAATTTGTCTAAAAATATGGTTCATACAGTGAAACAATATAAAAATATCAGTTCAGAAAATACAAACATATGTTTATGGTCAATGTTGATTTAAAAAATCACTATCTTATAAGTACTATTTTACAGATATTTGTAAAATCTCTTATGAGTCTGATATTTGGTTCACACTACTTGACGTATGAATCCATGCAAGTAGGTTTATTATTCAATTTTTGAGCTATTAAATAATATCCTTTTTTCTTTATTCTTACTATGAATACAGAGTGTAGTGAATTTGTTGCTATTAATGGTCTATCAATCTCTGTATTTCCGTAAATCCGGGCATATTTTATTAAAAAAATTCACCTGTCGTATCATTATCCTTTTAATATAAATATGGGGATATCCCGTACGAGTGCGAGAAGCTTTATATGTACAGTTAAATTTTCATTGAAAGACCATTTTAGAAAATATAAAAATCATTTTGTTGTGGTCCATACGCCCCAGTCGTGTTGAGCTAGACCACAGAGGGCGGGGAGATCAAGGTTCGAATCTCGGTCGGGTGAACTAGGGATGGTTTTCCCTAAATGGTTTTACACTCTCCCTGCACGAAAATGCGGGTTCACTTCCTCTAAAAATAAACGTTCCCAATTCCTAATCCATTAGTGTAATTAGTACTTAAGAGTATAACCCGAACTGTTAGTAAGACGCGGTGCTAAATAAATAAATAAATAATTAAAGCTATTTTATGGATATTGTTATGTTCTAATTAAAAGAAACCGCAGATCACATAAGCTTACGTATGAATACGTGAAAGTAGATTAAGTAACTTTTCAAATCTGTCAATTAAGGTTTTTTCTATTCAAAACTAGACTAAATAACTAACAAAAGTATTATATTCTATTTTATAATGTGTCTATAATTCATTATTTAAATAATTATAAAATATATTTTAGTTTGTTGGAGAGTAGCTTAAATACAAACCGCTAAAAAAAGCATCTTGTTAAAAAGCTGCCGTGTTTGGTCAAGGTAAGCTCATTAGGTCAAGCCAAGTACGTTTAACCGAGTTTCAGAACTTTAGTTTACACCTACCCGATTCACCATTAAGCTCTCTCTGAAGTGGTTCCCTCTCCCTCTAGCTCTCTAACTTGCTACTAGTAGAAAGGGGATGTAAGTCCCACACCACAATCCCTAGTCCTTCTTTGTTCCCCCTGTGCTCACCTTCTCAGGGAGGTAAATCTGGTTGTAACATGACGCCCTGCGTGTTACTTCGTTTGCCACGCCCGTTCATTCGTTCGCTAAGAAGTTACACCGAGAACTTCTTGTAGAGTTGCTTCGGTCTTCGTTCCTGATCTTCGTGTGAAACTTGTCACCTCACCTGACATTTTCCTTCCTTCTTTAAAAAAAACTTCATCGCTCTCTCTAATCTTAAATATGCTATCTCAAGAATTTTCACGATATTATTTTCCTTATGTGTATTTCTAGTTTGATCTATTATTTATCTTTCTTTATTTTTTCCCCTACTGATATATATTATTTTCTTCAGGCAACACTTCATATATTAACACCATAGGTCGAAAGGTCTAAGACTTGGGACTCATTATTAAACTTTGTCGCCGCTAAATAAGATAAATGACAGGGCAGCATGTCTTGCCGCAATAGATGAAAAGATGTGTAATTGATACTTTAATTAAAACTGAGATATTCTGAAAATTAAAAAAATGATACCTGTACACGGGAATCGAACCATGGACCTTTGGCAAAGACGTTTTTCACAAAATTTATCATTATTATTTGTCCCTAGAGACAACTAATTTTACCTGACAGTTGATTTTAATTGTCAGGGACTTAAGGCAATACTGTTTTTAATCCAGTATTTTCAGTGCACACTAGCATTGTGTAATATATTTATCTAACTCTAGAAATAACTAGTTATAACTGGTATTGACGAGAGGGCTTTGCTGGGAATAGTTTTACGTAGTAAAAAGTTTTTTTAAGTGATTTCGAGTTCTAAATATAAGGTTTACATAGCTATTCAATAGGAATATATTTAACTGGAATAATAAAAAATACATACACATATTAATGTGTGTGTGTATTTTTCGTATGTATATATGTGTATTTTTACTTTTTCATATCAAGAGAAAGTATTGTAATCATAACAAAATCAATCTTGAGACTATGATGAATCTTTACGTTCTATGTGAACCCGAACACAAAAAATTGTATTTTATATTTATCTCTGTCTCTATGTCTGTTTGTCTCTGGCAACGGTTTAAAAAGGTTTAGTGGATTTTCTTCAACTTTGATATTTATATTTTATAGGGTTATAACTCAGGATTATATTTAGTTTTAATTATAGCCTTTAAATTAAGGGTAGTTTTATTTATGATTATTTTAATCAAAAATTTTTCGAAAATGGCTCACACAATATTGCTTAAAATGCATATCTAGAAATTGTTTTACATGAAAATTGAACTGCATGTGTATTATTTATTTTTGAGACAACATTCATTGTAGGTTAACTAAATGATGGGAAATTTTGGAAAATTTGAAAAATTTCGATAGTTACTGTAACAATTTTGTTAAAATGTATATCTGGGGATTGTGTGCTATGACAACTAATGCTACATATTTGTTTTATGAGTGAAAACTTGTTTATGAGCAGTTTGCTGCCTAGTAATTTTTTCTTAATTTGAAAGAAATGGTTCAAATGATCTGCTTTTAAATGGGTATCTTTAAAGTGTTTGGCATTACAAATTGTATTGTATAGTTGTTTTATGTAAAACAGTTTTGATCAAGGGAACTCTATTGAACTTTCATTTTTCAAATATTTGAGATATTTTAAAAGTTTCGCCAATGATTTGTTTCTAAATGGGTATCTAAGAAATGTTTACCATTACACATTACACTGTAGTCCATACTTATTTTGGGGAGGGGGGAAATCCATTAAGGTTAGTTTACTGAAGACTGATTTTAAAAATTAGAAATATTTTGAAAATTGATATAACGATTTAGCTCAAAACTGTATTCTTGGATTTCGGGTAGAAATTTGTCTAATGGTGAGTTATTTTTGAAAATTTTAAATACTTAAATAATGACTTTTATAGTGTTGGTTAAATGTAGATCTGGGGAGTTCTTGGCATTGCAAATAAAAGTGTATTCTTGTTTTTTGGAGGAAATTTTTTATAGGTAGTTTAACTAATACATTTTTTAAATTGAAATATTTTAAAAAATGGCTCTAGCCATTTGGTTCAAAACTGCTTTCTGTTAGGTTCTTTACATCATATATACATAATATACCTTTGATTAAGAAGAATGTCATTCCATTATTGTTTCTGATGAATGATTTTTGTAGAATTGGATTCTTTTTAAAGAGAATCGGCAATTTGGTTTAAAGTTGGTGTCAATGGACTATTTACATGATCAATAATAAAGTATCTTTATTTTTATAAAAAATAACTTAAGGTAGTTTACTTATGATAAATTATAGAAAGTTAATTTTTTTTCTAAATTATATATGAAGATTGAGTTCAAAATGAGTATATCGGATTAGTTTTTCTTAATAGATAAGACAAAGCTTTAATTTTTTAAAATTACAAAGAGTTTGAGAGTAGTTTACCAATAACTAATTTTTGAAAATTTGAATATTGTTTATAAATATTCTTACATTTTAGCTCAAAATGTATAAGTTATATAAATAGTGTTTATTTTAATTAAATAGATGATGGGTTGGTTTTTATGAGAAGTATTTACTCAAGTGTAGTATAATGGAAAACTACAGTATATTAGAACATTTTCATCGAAGCTATAATACAAAAAATGAGAAAGTTTGTGCAATTGTTTTGTAATATTTAACTTTTTTTATCACCACGTCTTTATGAACAGATAATGTTCGTATACATTCTTGTCAATGTACGTAGGCTTATACATTAATGTAATACGTATTCAGAAGTAAATAAATCATTAAAACTTAGATTTCAGACAATCTAGATGTTTCACTAAAATGTGGAATAATTGTATTTACTATAAATTGAATTTTAACATTTGAAGATAGTTCTAGAAATTATATTTAGGAGATGAGGGGGTGAGTCCTACCCTCCCCCTTTTTAGGATACACTTCTGTAAAAATAATACTCTTAAACGAGATGGGAGTTGTATCACATGATAACTGTAAAGAGTTATTCGATTAATACATACTTAAATAGAAACTAAGGGGATTCTCCTAAATTCCTACCCTTTAATAAAGGTTTAATTTTAATTTCCTAGACTCCTTTGGTAGAGAAAGTATTGCGATCATAAAAAAATTGAGATATGAGAATCTATGATGTCCACGTCTTAAGACCCGCCGAACCTGAAAAAGTATGTGTGCAGTGCCGTCTGTCTTTTTTTCGTGACTAGAGCCAAAACCACCTAATGTTCAGACTAAAATTTGGTATCTAGGGTTTTCATAAGTTTCGACATAAAGATTTTTGTATTCATCCTCCAACCCTAAAATTTAGGGTAGTTTATTCAAGGCTGAAAAAAATAAAAAAAAGTTTTTTTCAAACCCGGCTCAAACGAGATTGATTAAATTTCGTATCTGGTCACTGTTAAACATTTAGAACAAAATTGTAATCATCAATGACCAATGAAAATGAATTTGAATGTATTTACATAAGCAAAAGTTTTCAAAGTTGATAATCATATATCCCCATATATTTGAGATACGAAATAGCATTGCAAAGTTGTAGTAATATTAAAAACAGAAGGATCTTATTTCAAGTATTATATTATTATACTACTATAAAGCCATTTGAATGACTCACTCACTCAATCACTGACATTAATGTTTACTCAATTCCAGATTAGCTATAATCTTGAAATTTAGCAAACTTATAGTTTCTATCCCACAAGCGACGGGAAAATTCCAAAAAGCCTAAAAATATAATTTTTAACCCCTGAAAAAATTTCAATATATTAGAAAAACTTTAAAGTCAGTGCAGACCTTTCTTTGGATGTCTCTTGTGGCTAAACGTTAAGACCTATCAAAAAACGGATTGCACCAGCAGCCACGGATTTGGCAAGACCCACAAGTTTGGTTCTATTGCTTTTTATCGTATCTCCATCGGTTATACCTTAGATAGAGCTAGATATTTGATTTTAGATAAATATTGCTCATTTTCCACATATATTTTAATTTTCTGATACACTCATGGGAGAGATAGAATCATAAGATTTGGCAGGAATATTGGCACATACTATTATCATAAGCGTGCCAAAATTGATAATTTTATCTGCCCTATAAGTATGGAGAAACTAAAATAATGTGTGAAAAATACAATACAATACCGGTAACTTTCAATTGTTACGTTTAAAACATTAGTTTACATCCACTTGCAAAGAAAGCTCACCGAGGGTCTAGGGGCTCTGACCCCCATCGAGCAAAGCGAGTGTTTTTATAAAACCAATAGTTTATGAGATATTGCCAAATGTAAATATTTTATATTAAGGTCTAGGTTATCTTTGGTTAACAGATTTGTTACTTTATTCTCAATGTTTATGTGTAACATTGCATATTATTTAATTTATACTATTTGTTGGAGTGTTCTTGCAACGATATATATTATTAATTTTAAAAATCTCATAAAATTTTAGTAAATACCTTTATTTTTAGTCAAAGGAGCACTGTATCATTTATTTAAATATAATATTATAGTAATCGTGATATTTTTTTACATGATTTTAAAGGTTCACGGAAAATTGCAAGAAAATATCAAGTTGATCATAATCAGGGCTTGAATGTTGACGCTATGTTATCTTTTTATTGGCATAACTTAGAAAATGCTCATGGATACATAAAGTTTATCTATGATCCTCTTGTTGTGAAAATATTTTGAAAGTTAATTTTTAGTTGTTATTTTACATCATTTTAAAGGGCCGCGGAAAATTGCAAGAAAATACCAAGTTGATCATAATCATGTCCTAGATTTTGACGCCATTTTATAGTTTATTTGCATATCTTAAACAATACTCATCGTTACATACAATTTTTGTATGATCACCTTGTTGTGAAAATATTTTTAAAGGTAGTTTTTAGTTATTTTTCAATTCTGGAATAAAAGGTCATATTCTATTCTTGTTCCTCGTCATTTTTGTGTTTGGATATTTTATATGCATTTATGTTGAATAAGTACATCCTTAAATAACATCGACATTATTTATTAATACTGGAACATATAATTTTTCAACGCATTTTTTGTAAGAATAAGAAGACATTTTAGTTTAAATTTTTAAAGTGCATGTTTGATTTAGTTGTGTGAGTTAATTAAGAGTTTGTATTAATATTTTAATTCATTATTTTATCATACTTAAGTCGTAAAAGTCTTGGTCCTGGTCATAACAGATCTTTAATATATATTTTCCTTTGTATTAAGTGTAATTTTTTTTATAAAAATCCATCTTTCAAACCATTTTTTAACTGAAACATTTTGGAAAACTGTTATAAATAATAAATTCTTAGAAATTGAATACCTAAGACCAAGCTAAGGTTCCATATCACTCTAAATTCCAGAGATTTTATAGAATAAAAAAAAACCAACGACGCTTTCTCGTCAGAAATGTTCGCCAAGATTCAACTTTATCCCATAAGAGAGGTTTGGGGTAGTTTTACCAATATTGGTCTTGAAGATGACCTCTCCTTGATACCTCGCATATCAATGCTCCATTAATGGGGCAGTTGTACAGTTTCTGCTCTGCCTGATGACACTTATATATTATAGAGATATTTGCTAAGTTCCTCCTTTTCCCCATAACAGGAGTGGTTAGGCAGGTCAATGTCAGGTAATAGGAACACTAGTTCGATACCATGTGTTAGTTAAATATTTTCTATTCATCCATGTTTGATGTGGCAAAATTTAAATTGCTAATCAACCCACTGTAGGAATATTTTAATCAGAAGATACATTTAGAAACAACAAAACTTTAATATGTGGTAAAAGAACCCAACAACTAGTGGATCGTTGTAGAGTTGGATGCAAGTTATCATTCCTAAATGTATTTGAAGCCTTATATAAACAATGTTAACATATAGCTGTCGTAACAACACATCGTGTTTTTCACAACGACATAATTCCATGGTTATGGTACCATGGTACCGAAATATGTCGGAATGAAGTAATCTAGACTTTTTCAGTGCTGGATTTCAAAAAGGAGTAATGGGACACAGACACAGATAAGAATTAGATCATTCTACACTACACAAATACTTTGATTAATTTTCAAAATCAATTTGGCAGATGTTAGCTTAATTTTCATTCTCTCTAATTTCAAACATAAATCTGGACTCGAGAACATTGTTTATATCACGTTATATTGTATATTATTTTTTAGTTTTTAATATTTTAATGTTTCAACTTAGGCTTTAGGATTATTCATAAATTCGTTTGAGCTCTATATTTTAGTTGATGATACATTGTAATTTTATATAATTGTTAAGATCATACACTATATTTCTTTGTTAAATTCTATTTGAATTGTATATTTTAGTGCTTGTCAATTTCACTTAATACATCAACCACTTTTCTAAATGCTTGATTTATAAATTAATTTTATAATTTCCTGCTTAACCCAATCTAAGTCTTAGCCTTCATTATAACCACTCCTTACTTTCAACTATTCTTTTATAATGTTTTCTAAAATTTTAGAAAAGGTTTAGTAAAACAGTCCCCTTCTTGCACTGGTCCCAGTTGATGGTAAGGTTTTGGAGTGGGGTGAAGAGTTAGGGGAGGGGTGTTGACGTCACTGGCTAAGGCTTGGGTCCTAGTCCATAAATAAAAAGGTGTGGCTCTGACATTACTTTTCCTACAGGGGAAGGAGCCTTTGAGGTAATTGGATGCAAGTTAGAGAACTTTTTATATTTTTACTTGGTCTCTGAACTTGATACCTGTAATAGTTGTACCTTTACAACCATTCTAATTCTTACCCAAATTGAACATTCTCATAATGAATATTAAGATCCTCTCGGAATTAGAGTTACTATATTTTGAGTGTTATTTTATAGGTATTTATTATCTTTCAAAAGTGAAAGCTATGTATTACAAAACTTGGCGTATGAATACGTTAAAGTAGATTAACTTTTTAGCTACCATAGAAAATTGGACAATCACTTTTTTTTATATAAACTATAAGTAATTTCCTAACTAATTCTCTAATAACACTCCTTATTGTGTTAACGTGTTCTATGAAATACGAGAAATTAAAATCTCAAAATTTGGGATATTGTGTGACGTTGTCACAAACATGAAAGAGAAAAGACTGTTTTGGCTCACCAATTCTGCCCCCATTTGGCTCGTCTGCAACATGGCATCAACACGACGTACGCTCCGCGGCCCAACTTGGATCAAACTGACTGTCCGTGGTTTAATGCTCACCTCCAAGCACGCCCCGTCTGAGAGATACGAACAAGTGACTGTCTGAATGCGCAGACCTATGTGCGCCGACAAAAGTGTTTTGGTGTGGAACAGCCGACTGACCAGCGCGCAATTTGAATAATTGCCCGATCAAGTTAGAACCGTCTAGAAACTGTGCACCCCCTTACCCCTCTTCACGACTGTGCTTCCCGCGAAATGAGAACACGTGATTGTGACTTTGTGTATATAACGGCTGGACTCTATTGCCGAGTGACTCATTTATCTGCACTCATTTAGGTGATACACTTAGTGTTCAGATTAGACTTTGTTTATTTTTCTTTGCTTCAAAATTCTGTTTGGTACTATGAACTCTAAATTAAATGTTTCGGCGATATTTATTTAAAACTTGACTTAAAACTTAAATTCTCATGAGACTGTAAGATTTCCCTGAAAGTCATAATTGTTCTAGTAAACTTTAAACTATTATTGTAATTGCAGACCCGTCCCGTCCACTTCACGGATGGGTTCGGAGTTCCTTACGCCACCATCTTGGTGCGCGAGATATTTTATTAGATCTTGTTGTAAATATGACTTTACTTATCAAAGTTAAAATTCTTTGTCCTTAGAAATTATGTACTTGTTGTTCAAACCTGGGGCCGCGAGCCCGCACACTTAGCGCTTTAATCATGTTAGTGGTTAGGTTGGTTAACTTTATTGATGTTTGTTAGGTTTCTAGTTATCTTTTTGCGCCTTTTAATGGCTGTTAATTATTGTTTAGCGTACTCATGCTTTTTACATTTCTTGTGGAGTATCGCCACGGGCGAGTTGTATATATATTTATGAAAGTTCGGGTGGTTATCATATCTAGTTGTGTTAGTATGGATGTACTTCATTTTCTGGACAGGGTCAATTTAAATGTGTTTGTTTTTTATTACTTCACTGTACCATCTTAGAGTCTTGGGGTCGTGCCCCATTATTTATGCTTCGGCCAGTTTATAATTATTTTCAACGCCTTTACTCTGAGAATGTCTCGCTCTCTGTCTCTAAGAGTATTGTTGTTTACTGAATAAAAAAATAAACTATCTTGTAATTAACCTGCCTTTTATTTATGGTTGTGAATCATCTAAATTAAAGGGGGGGTTACAATTGATGTATTTATTCTGTTCTTGGCTAGTTTTTTTGAATAAGTAATGAGTAATTATTTTTATTTATTGTTAGTTCATTTAACTCCCACTGTGGAATATAGGGCTACAACAAAACTTCGCTAATCCGGCTATTCCTTGTAGTAATTTCTATGATCGGCTAGTTTTAGGTGGAGCAGGCTATCAGCCCAACCACCATGTGGATTTCTACGAGCGAGTGAGAAAGAGACTTAAAGTTTTTCAGGAAAAGTTAGTTTCACATATCTAGGGTTCTTTTACATTCCACAATCGATATAGGACTGACGGTTTTACTTCCCCTCCTAAGGAATTGTGCAACGTATTTTTATTGATTTAATTCATGTTAATAAATAGTACACTAAGTCCCCATATTAGAATAAAATTACTAACCATTTTCGCTTTTCTAAAGTCATTATAAATGGTATTTCTCTAATCAGAATGAATATGCGCCAAATGGTAACTGCGACATTTCGTACCACGAGACAATTCGTTACACTCAGCGGGATGGCTACCTGAGAAGGGTCTACAAATAACTTTAACAGATTTACGATGAGACAAATGGTACTACTTGATGGGAATGTGTACCAGGCTTCAGCTTTAAATTTATTTAGGTGAATTTAACTTAATTATTGTGTAAGATGCCTCTCATATGCAAGGTCACGTCGCAAAGGAGATGGGCAATGGTAGTGGAGCGTTTCAAATATTTGAAATCTAACTTAACCTAGCCAAACCTAAACTAACATTAAATAAGCTAAATTATCTTAACATTATCTAACCTAGCTCACTATTTAGCTTACATTAACTGAAATTTTAAGGTTCTCACAGCTATTTACTATCCAGTAATGAACTTTGCTTGAACATATTAGCTCTTTTTTTCTAGGCTAAATATATAGATGTGATACCTTTTGTCACGTTGTAAATATTTTGAAGTAATTAGTAGACCCTTTTCAGGTAGGGTGTTAAGAAATACTGCGAAATATTGAGTTGTACGGAATGTTGCTGGGACCATTTGTCATGACACCTATGAAAATACCGATCATTGTATTGGGAGGAGGCATGTAGGTTAATATATTTAAGGATTATGAATTATTAAAAATACTGCATTTGAAAGATTTGTTTGGTGTTTGATTTAATGGAGATATACTAAACAAGTAATTTAAAGCATAGAGTTAAAGGAAATATTTTGGCAAAAAATTAAAAATGAAATATAGAAATCGATAATGAAGGGTAGGTTTATTTGTTTAAATGTAAATGATCTCTTCCAAGCAACAATTAAATTAGGAAAAAATTACTTAGTGTCGGTGATTCTAGATGTTTGATGTAAAATTAATCGTTATTTCATCAAACTATTTAAGAATTTATAGATTAAAAGAGTTACATGACATTTGGATATCTAATGAATACTAAATCCCTAATTTATTATTTTAATATACTCCTAGACACAAACTAGGTTTGTTATTATTTTATATATTATAGTCCTTTGATTAATCCTTTGCTATAATGAATTATTTTATACTAAGCTGGAGTGGATTCTTTTTCCTTCTAGCACTAAAGGTTTTTAATTGATTATTATAAAACATAAGGCACTTATTGCACATATCTACTCGACATCTAACACCTAAAAATAAAATCTATTCAGTCCAGCCCATTTGACGTATACATTCGTACTCAGATCTGCTATACTCACACATGTAAGACCAACAAATACAGACAGTTTCATGAATAGTCGGTTGAAAAGATCGATTAAAATCCTAAATGATTCTGGTTTTATTCCCAGGAGGTTCTGTTATTGATATTTAATATTTGATCACAGTTTATTCCTGCTATCTACTTAGTAGATATCTTTACACTCATGTACGCTTATGTACTAATTACGATGATTGTTCTAGGGATTTGGAAAGTTGAATTTAGAGGAAGTATACCCGCATTTAAATGTAGTGAGAATGTAAAACCATTTTTGAAAAAACCACTCTCAGTAGCTTACACCGACTGAAAATCGAACCTCGATCTCCCCATCATCGGTATTCTAGTCAAATGTAATAGTATCATGTTAGACCACGCTGCCACCAAAGCGGTTTTATTAGTCATATTTTGATATTATTTGTGTGCTAAGGAAGAGCAAGTAGAGCACATTTATTAAGTGCTCTCTGTTAGACTAATAATTTTATTACTATTGTCTTTATTATTATTAAATATTCCTAGATATTTTAACAGGGCTAAGATTGTTATTGTCTAACAGCTTTGCTCAATTGGTAGATATTCTGCCTACTGAGGTAAGGGTTCCGGCTTCTATTCCCATCATAGACGAGAAATGTATCATTAGTGAAATGTGGATTTCCTCTTTCAAAGTAATGAGTAAACGTCATGAGACTATTTTGGATCTGAGCTAGTTTATAATTAGGGTTCTAATATATTTGTTCAGTTCAGAGATGGCTTGTTTATTACATAAGAAATTATATAGGGGGTCTACTATCTCGTATGACTTAAGTTTTAGTGAATTCCAAGCTATTTTTAGCCCCTCCCCTTCTGTTTTTTTTTCATAAAACAAGTGTTTGCCTATTTCTAGTTGAAACCAGTGTCATTGTCTGAGACATAAAACCTGACCAATCACGACCCTTTATAGAACTACTAATTTACTAGGACACTGTCTAGTGACAAGAATTTGTCGACCCATCACCTACCAGTGATGTACAAGTCTGGTTCTTCCACCGAGGCGCTTGCATTTCAGTGTAGGAGGTTCGCTTTGTCCGTCAGCGCCTGTGTCAATTATCTCCAAGGATTGAGAACAAAGGATATGAGCCACGAATACCGCTTCGAGTTAGGCCTACCTACACACAATAATAATTATTAATAATTCCCCCCTCCCTCTTCCGACAACGCCCCGAATAAACGCGACTAGTTCTCGTACATACGGCGAGCAGATGTTAATAAGTTTCATCTACCAGAATAAACTGTAATAATACACTTACGAACATTGTTATACATCCTTCCTAGATAAGGTTAAGTTAATAGAATTGAAGGGATATTGTCTCTTGAAGCTACAACGGACTAAGGGCTTGTTTCTTCTGTTAGAAAATTCCTCGCTTTGACATTTTTTTCACATTTATTATATTGTTCCAGCTGTATAGTGACAGCAAAAAGTGTAAAACGTAAAAGGGGCCTGGCTAGTCGAGACAGATAGATAGATAGATAGATAGATAGATAGATAGATAGATAGATAGATAGATAGATAGATAGCCGAGATCGTACCAATCAGAAGTTGCGTTCTGGTTAAATATTGATAAAAACTTGAATAGAAAATGAGTTTGGTCTTTACTTGAAGGAATATAAAACTATTTTCTATTATGTTATACATTTATGAATAGTTTAGAAGTTTTCTATTCTGAAAATTCTAAAATAAGCCACATATTTTGGCTGATCATTAAGACATAAACTAAAGAGGTAGCGAATATATGATCGTAGAATGGATATTTGTAAATTGTATGATGCTATTTAATACGGGGGTCACAACACAAATTATCTAGACATTTGTATTTTCCACCTCCCTCTTTGTTATCCAATTTCTGGACTGCTCCAAACAGTAATGCTACTATCACTATATTTCTGGAGTTTAACGACGTTGCCTAAAATGGAGATTTCGAAGCTATTTTACGAACTGGTTTGCATCTTAACTCAGTCTAAACACTATCACGCTTAGACGCCAATGTAAAAAATAGAGAGAGAGGAAAGAAAATTAGCAGTCCACCGCGATAGGGCTTTGCATGTGCTGATGGCCCTTTACCTTTTCCTCTGACGAGTTTACACACTTAATTTATTATTTGCGCCTTGGAAACTTCGACTTATTTTTAATTTCACCTTTTTATTGTTTCCTATTACAGTTGGACATATGCTACCACGGATTTTTTTAAATCTACATTCTGGCAGGAAAATTCCTACATGCCATTTTATTGACCAAGACAAATAGCCCAAGTCGTAGAGGATTTTAAAAAAAAGTTTAGAAAAAACTACTTAAGTATAAAAACATTGTGACACTGTAGGACTATTTTAAAAACTATTTAAGAGTCAAAGGTTTTTGTTTCAACGTTACATCTTTAAAAACTCGCTGAGTAAAACGAAATCCTCTCTTGACCGGCCGTGACGTCATAGGTAGGCAACTTCTTTGGGATCTATGTTAGACTGGAAATTTATATCGCTCTTCAGGTATATTTACTGTAAACAAATAGGCCTACTACTCTCATTCTGCTCCACTTATTATCTAGGTTAAGATTTTGATAGTCATTCCGTCCGGGCTATCTGCATAATTACTCCGAAATAGAATAGCATGAATAAGGTAGAAATATATAGTTTGTGTACATACATTCTCGTGGGACGAAATGTTAATTGGGAAACCGTTAAGGGACAATACTTTGTGTGCCAAGCCTTTATTTCTAATCCTCAACTCCCTGCCGACAGAAAATCATACAATACCAGGCTGACGTATTTGGCCACGTGCCCACTGATGATTAGTTGATAGCGTTTAACATTAATTAAATTTACAAGTAACTTAACCAATTAGTGTTTATATCTTCATAGGGCTCCATCATTCATATATAAATAGTCCTAAATAAAAAAAAGATAATCTTTAAAATAATCAAACTCATCATAATTGTCGATTGGCAACTCTTTCGATGTATTTATGGGATCTAAATAACACTTAAGTTTTTAGGGATTAGGTGTAACGTCTCCAAAGAAAAAAACACTTTTAATTAGTTAAAAGCTCTAATGGTCCAACGTCTCAAGGGCCAACCTGATTGGTCGCTTGTTTCAAATAGATAAAGAAAAAAGAAGAAATTTTCCCTTTATAATAAAAGGACAATTTGTAGAGTAACCAATAAGTTGAGTAACTGTGAAGTAGGTTATTTTTCACCATGCTGATAGCCATCTGAGCTTTAAGCATACATTAAATACATTAATGGAGTAGGAATGAGGAAGGAAGAAATTTTAGATGAAGTTAACCCGCATTGGCGGGAAGAGAGATTGGGTAGCCGTTTGGTAAAAAAGCACCCTCAGTTTACCTCAACCAAGATTTGAAGTACAATCTCCCAATCCAGTACGAGAGTGATATGTTATGCTATTTTACCACCGATACGAATGCAAAAAATAGTATTTAGCAACTAATATCTTGCATTATGCTAAATATAGCATTGATTTATAAATATATGCTTTAGAAGGAATAGCCACCACCTCTCAATGCAACCCTCTCTAGCCTAGTTGCATTGTATCACCATGAATGTGTATTTTACAACCAAACAAGCAAAGAGGGTACAATTTCATGGCCTACATTATATTCTTATTCCATAAGGAGCGCATTTTTTTTGTTTGACCATTAATGCATTTATAAAATATTACGAGTATTAAAAAATTATACCTACTTCGCGCGAATGCTTTAAAATTACTCAAAATGCCTAATAATGTATCAAAAATCCATTAAATTTCCTGAAAATGACATAAAAATGACTCAAACCAAGAAAGAATGACCTTAAATTCAAAAATGACAAAAAATTACCAAAAAAACTTATAAAATATACACTTCTACAACAAGTGGATCATGAACAGAGTTTATAGGCTTATACATACGAGTATTTTATGATGCGTTAATAAAATTACATGTCATCAAAATCGGGGCGCTGTCTTATAATATAAAATCATAGTGTAGTTGGTAAGGGGAGACTTCTTGCTCCCTTTCTATATATAAAGGAGGTGTACTTTTCCATAGACTAGTGATTTTAAACCATTTAAAACAAATGGCATATAGTACAAGCTGCTAAAATTGTCGTGGAACACTAGCAGTTTTTTTTAAGGAATAGTAATAGTAATAATAATAATAATAATAATAATAATAATAATAATAAATGAATATTAATATTAAGTTTTAAAGTTGAATAGCTAAAATTCTAATAGTTTTGTTATTTAAAAAAATAGTTTTGATCATGTGTTATAAAATATTAATTTCTGCTTCTCAAAATGTTTATTGCTTCTTTATGCTCTTCTCTCAAATTCCTACGGACTTGACCCTTTGCGGTAAATCGGTTGAAAAACTTATGACATAAAACTTAGTTCTTTCTTACACATTTTATAGAACCTCCCCATAGTAATGTCCTAAACTATCTTCAATGACTTTCCTTTTGTAAACCCCTTGGTATAATCGACCCGCATAAGGGAAGGAATTCCTACGCTAGCCAAAGCAACTTCAACCCTCTTAACAACATCAACAAGCATGTCGATATCGGAAAATCCAGCTAAGTCAGCCCTCCTGTATGAAGGAATGATGATCACGGAGAGAACGCCAAGAATGTTGTTGTGTGACCCGAGCCCACGACGATATTCATACCATTCTGTAGGAGGTAAATATTAAATTAGGCAAGTTACCATGTTGTTAAGGGGTAGAGGAAAATATTTGAGGGATGATCAATATTATTAGCTTGGAGCTGACGGTAAAGGAATGTTAAATGAATAGAGAAAGGGGCTAGTTTTTGGATAAGAGAAGAGATGCTATGCATGTGACGTCATTCGAGGAGGGTAAACTCTCAATTCCACTCTTAAATTGCAGTACATGCTCTTATGGACAATCTTTCTAACATATTGGCTCCCCCGCTAGTGCCGTTCCATCGTTACTTCTATGTAATAAGTATGCTTATTATAAATAAATAATAGGGGAAATTAGCACGAACTTTCTCGCTATAATGTACAAAAATTGAGATATTTAATAAAAATTCATAATATTATAGATGCTAGCGAACCCAAAAAAAAATTGTGCTAAACATACGTATAACATTTTTTGACTGACGATTTTAAATTTTATAATTTTATTTTTAAGGAATTAATCTCCATTTGTATATTTGAACCAGTATAAAATATCGATATTGTGTCCCCAAGGGTTAACACTTAATATTAAACATTTTACTTCTGGATAAAATTTTCGTTATTTTAGAAGGGAATGCACATCTTATGGTTATCGCATTGCTATTAAATATCGCTTATATAAATTCTTACCAATTAAATAGGTAATTATTAACTATTGATTCTAAAATGAGAAAGAAAAATTTTTACTGTATCAAGGGCAGATCCAGAAGCGTTGTGTGAGGGGTTCGCGGCCCCTTTCAGGAAATTAAATCAATGTTAAAGTCACTAATAGTTTTATTGTCACTTATACTATCTCACTAACCAGACTTAAAATTTTAAATTGTTATTGGTAAAATTATTAAATGATTAATATACGGTAATTATCATAAATACTTAAGACAATCACATTAAGTATTATATTGGTGAAAATAGGCATTAATGAACCTACTCAAATTTAAGTTGCGCGCCTTTAACCTTGTTGCACAAACATTGTTTAGGTTTAAATTTATTGTGTCATTTTTATTATTACTATATATTTTAATTTTTAATTTTTAATAATACAACAATTTTGCAATGATAAGTTATTTAGTATCTCAAATATTTTCGGAGATCCGGAAATTTCCGCTTCTTTAAAGTACCCTAAAAATATTTTTCATAGGAAAATGAAAATAACAGTTTTGTTTATAGTATTTATCAACGCCTAGATACGAATTTTAATCAAACTCGTTAGAGCTAATTTTGAGAAAATTAATTTTTTCTCTTTTCGCTTTTCATTAAACTACTCTTAATTTTAGGGTTAAACAGACACACATACAGATGGCATTGCAAAAACCACTTTTTAGGGTTCGAGGGTCATGAAACGTTGACATTCATCAACATCTCAGATTTGTTTTTTTATATCATTGAAAAACTTTAATATACTTACTTAGTCTAATCCATGGCATTAGGAACTCGAAAGTTCATTGCCGAACCTACAAAAGTACGCCACTTATTCCTATCTTGAGCTAGTTCTATCCAGCCCCCCTCATTACACCCTACCTCTTATCTTGAGCTAGTTCTATTCAATCCATATCATTACACCCTATCTCTAACTTTAGCTAGTTCTATCCAGCCCACCTCATTACACCCTATCCCTATATTGAGCTAAATCTATCCAGCCCACCTCATTACACCCTATCTCTATCTTGAACTTGTTATATCCAGCCTACCTAATTACACCGTATCCCTATATTGAGCTAGTACTATCCATCCCACCTCATTTTACCCTTTCCCTTTATTAAACTAGTTGTATTCAATCCACCTTACTACACCCTATCCCTATCTTGAGCTAGCTCTATTAAGTCCACCTCAATGCACCCTATATTTTTAAGGTCTGTTCTCTTGTTATCCACTCACCTGCATCTAGGTCTTCCTAATGGTCTCTTCCCATTGGGTTTGCTAGTCAGTACCCAGAACATGATTATAGATTCTTCCAATCGCGTTGCATATCCTGCCCAGGCGTAAGCTACGAAACTTGATTATTCTAATGTCTTGTTATGAGTAAAGTTATTTTGTAACTCATCTTTATGTAACCTCATATACTTCCCAATATCTGCATTCCTTTTTGGATCAAATATGTTCTAAAGCACCTTGTTTTCAAACTCTCTAAATTGGTTTTCGTCATTTAAGTTAATAGACCACATTTAACACCCATAGAGAACAATCGGTAAAATTTTTTTTTTTAATATTCTGAGATCTCTATTCTTTGAAAACAGATGAAATATCAACAACTTATTGACCGAGTAATCAAATGTATATCCTGACTGTATTATTTTCCTAATTTCCACTTTATTATCGTTATTGATAGTTAAAACTGTTCCTAAATATTTAAACTCCCTAACCATATCAAACGATTTTGTTCGAAATAATCTTTAAAATATTGTTCCCAATCTGTGTTTTCCAAGCTATTATATACGTAGTCTTTCAAATAAGCAAATATATATTACCTTTGAAATATTATTTTTTCCTATGCAGTCACAGCTGAGATATATATTTCAGAATATTGAGATAGTCTTACAGCTTACCATTTCAAAGGACCTTCTCAAAACTAATATCGTGAAAGGGATTTGATTCAAATCAAAGTGTAACAGATAGCAAATACTGATGTGCAATGCAGTGTACTGCTGTATTTATATAAAATATCTATTTTAGAGTATAAGTGTTTCAATTTGATTCAAAATTCATGTAAAAATAAATATTTAATTTTGATACAGAATATATCCTAGCTCTCTGATAAAATTAATAAACCTCATACAGTTGAATATCATTCACAAAGTATTTTTCTTTATTTAAAATTAAAATACATGTTTGAAAACTAATTTGAAAGGGACCCACCTCCTCCCTCAAACTCAGTGCCCACTCTTTTTTTTTTTCTACTCAAACTCTGCAGACAACATTCCAACAGATTTATTAGTTATTATGGAATGGATCCTCTTGAAGCATACAGAGGCAATTGAAATTCTTTATTAGGGACGGAAAACTGCCCTTGGCTACCAGTCGATGAAATTATTCTGGGAAATGGAAAGTAAGGCATGAATGGTTTAATAAGCTTCGAAGTCAAATTCATGTGAACAACTCAAGGTTATTGTAGGTTGGTATTTGAGTAAACTCTATAATATTATTCAGTTTCTGTAAAAAAATCATTAATATTTGTGAGTTAATTTATTGTTTTGGTCTGTTTTAAAGTTCTACTTTCTATTGAATGTGCTCGTGGATCCTTACTCATATTGACAAGGCCACACGTCATGGATATCATTTATACACTTTTTATTCATACTCATAATTTATTGTATCATAATACTTATTTTTCTAATGATCACTTTAAAACTTGACACATTTTGTGAACAGTTTTTAAGGGATAATTTTAGAAGGGTAAACTATAAATTTCACATTTTCCCTAATACATATGTATTAACGTGAGTTATTTTCAAATAACTCCTAATTAATTAAAATACTCTTTCTAGCTTACAAAAACACAATTAATAGCTTAAGCACGTTTCAAATAATTCAGTGAATACACTACAAAACAGAAATGATATATTTGAATGTTATGATTAAGGAATTTTAGAGGGTTAACACTCTTCATTATTTAAAATATTACTTAATTCCTCAGGCTTATAATTTGAGAGAAAGACTATTAATTTGTGATCCTACGATTGTCAATACAAACCATTTGAATCATTATTGTGACTCTTTTTACCTTTCGCCATTCTTCCATTTATAAATTCAATTTTTACACAAATTATTGATTAGTCCGGTCTATGGAATTGCTAGACTAATATTTTTTTAATGGTTTTAAAAATAATTTTCTGCCTTTTGAGATGAATCAAAAACTATATTTTTGGCATTTGGTGAAATGTTAATAGATTACTTTATTGAGAACATGGAATAAAATATTTAAATTTTGATAGGTATTGGTGAATATCTGTACATGATAAATAAATTTTGTCCTGTAAATATGTTTTAAATTTTAACGCTCCGCACAAAAATATTTATATAGCTACTTAAGGTGACATAGTGAGTTGAGGAATAGATGTTCAACATTCATATTTAAATATTAATATTTAAACATCAGCAGTTACTGTCATGTAGAATATTATATTTATTCAACTATAGATAATATTAAATGTTATAATAAATGAAATCATAAGTGAAAATTATGGTAATTCTCAAATTTTTTGTATTTCAGAATTTTCATCGTCTTAAGCATAAAAATAAAGTAAATATGGTATTAAAATATGCAAACCTTGAACAAGTGTTCAAAATAAATTAACAATTACAACAATAATAATTTGTACATTAATTTCACTTAAAATATATATTATCTAGGATCAAATGGTAAAGTTAATAAATAAAAATGTTATTTGAAAATGTTACAATTCAGAAATTAAATTATTTATAAATATTATTATAATTTTTACTTGCTTATTTTTAAATAGTTATTTTTCTCCTTATTTACCTAGCAAAGAAAGAATTTTGTGTGTTTCACTGTTCTTAACATCATCAAAAATGTTGGAATTAATAGAAGAGATGATTAAATTTTGTAATACATCAAGTTAGAAAAACCAATACAGCTTGAATTTACAGTTTCATTCATTATTATAATATTAATTATAATATCCATTTATAAATAAAGTTTTATAATGTATTAATAAAGATATGTTTAAAATTATATAAACATAAGTTTCAATATCCATTATTAATATGAACAACCTTTAAAGCTCTTCTAGTAGTTATTATGTTTTAGATCTTAAACTTATTAGTGACTAGCAGAAGTACCCAGCATTGTCCGTGGTAACACTTTTCTTTGTCTCGAACAGACAGAAAAATATCTTCATTTTATTTCTTCTGGGCTAGCTTAATTAATTTAAATAATAAAATCTAAATATTAAAATACTTGCTTTGAGGTGCACATGTTTTTGTATAAGGGGCCACTAAAATTTGAAATTTCAGACCTCTGCTTGCGGTAGATATCGTGCAACCCCCATGATTGACACAAAATCTTTTCATTTTATTGATATACATTTTTGGGAAAAGGTTCTCAACCAACTACACACATCGCTTTTGATTTTTAAAAGAGTTCTAATGTTTATTAGAATATAGCATACATCATGTTTTGTTTTGGTGATGGTACAAATTTATATACACCTACTCTCTTAATAGGAAAATAATATTAAGTTTTTGGTGTATAATTAGAAAATAAAGCAAAACTTTTTACTGAGTCTATAACTTACTTTCTATTATGGAGTTCTACTACCAATTTTCAAATAATACTTTCAACAAAAAAGCAAGATACATAATTGTATCTCTTTAAGATATTTAGCATTCATGTTAGGCTCAAGGTCACAATAACACAAAATGTACAGAACGGTCGCTACCTCTCAAAAATAAAAAAAAGTTTTTATTGCAATTCCTTGTACCAAAGTCTGAAACATGTTCCCTTTTAAACCCCATGCCTTGGGATTCAATCAATATTGGTACGATACATACTTTCCTACCCTACCCACCTCTTAAATATAAATGTATTTTCTGATATAAAAACGAAATTTTTCTCAAAAACATGACTTGAAAATAAAATGTATTTGAGAATCATGGAACAGAATATTATGTGAATACATATACACAATAAATATAAATTGAAGCCATAAATATACGCCTTATTGTTTGTGTTAGAAGCATGTTTATGTTATAAATAAAGATCATATTAATGTGAGATCCATATGTGCCTGAGTAAATCTCTCAAAGGATCTTAATTTAAACTAAAATAGTCATCTTACACAATAAACTAAGCCTCATATTTTTCCGGTCCCCCATTTGATGACCACGTATGTTTGAAGTAAACAGGAATGTAAATTAATATTTCTTGATAAATATAACCAGAAATAGGATAAGGTCTTTTTAAAGCTATAAAGTTGGATGGATTAGAGCTGAGAAAAGTACAGAATGTAAAATATCTTGGAAGCGGGATTGATATTATGGTTGATATTAGAAAGGATCTAATAAGAAGACGGCAGCAGGGGGAAATATTATAAATAGATTTCTTAAGAGACGAGCTTTCGAGAGAAGAAGTGCCATTGGAGTGTAAGGAAGTGTTGTAAAGAGTGGACTTTGTACCCATTGTCACATATGCAGCAGAAACATGGATGGTCAATGTAAGGGAAACTAGGAAAGTGGATACCACGAGAATGAAGTTTTTGAGGATTAGGTTAGCTGTCACGGGGATCAGTTTAAGGAATGAGGTTATCCAGAAAAGAATGGTGGTACAGAAAGTACATGCGTTATTATAGGAAGCAAGACTGAGATGGTATGGGCATGAAATGAGGATGGAAAAGGAGAAAATTCTAAAGTAATGGAGTTAAAGTATGTATAAAAACGCAAGGAAGACCAAGAAAGAAATGGAGAAAGTAGATAAAAGTAAGTATGGAAATGAGAGTAGAAGAATGGAAATGATTAAAGGAGGAAAACTGATAGAAGAACACAGGAAGATGGAGGCATTTTATTCAACCAGACGAGCCACAGGTTGTAAACAGTTGATGATGATGATGATTATGGTAATGATTTATTTTTAAAACACAGATCCTTTGGCTTTAGTCCTCATAAATGGTATAGCTTGGTTTGAATTTGCCTTTAAACATGTTGAAAGATAAAAAAGAGAATACCTGCTTCGGTGATCGAATAGTGTATCTCTAGCTTGCATCATAGAGTAGACTTCTAATGACTCGGATATTAGGGTTCAGATCCTGGTTATGGTTTTTGAGGGTGGTATTTATTTATTTTAATCACACTTAGCATCAAAGGGTAATTTAATATAGATGTGTGGGACCTTAACGGATACTGAGACACTGTTAAAAATAAAATTAGTTGGAATATAAATTTAAAAATCTTGATAAATAGATTTCATAATATTGCAACCTAAATTTGTGTAGTTATTACAATCTCTTAACAAACATAATATAATCCATTGATTATTTCCCACAGTTAATATAAATTGTGCCATAACAAAAAAAACTTTATTAAATTTTGAACTAAATATTAATTGTTGCAGATTCATTATAGATGCACAGTCAATATAGATGCACACTAATTAGATATATCAATTATAGTAAACTAGTGATAAACTATAAAAGAGTTTAAAACTAAATTATTTTTATTGGTAGGTGAAATTGAGGTATAAAATTGTTTAAATAAGCTATTTTAATCAATTTAAACCACACTTAGTTTATCCTTAACACACATTTGTCCTCTGAGATAGTAATGAGATAGCATGATTTTCAGATTATTTGGTCCCGTCTGGCTCTCTCCCTTTTTTTGCACAGTTTCTTACTAGCCGCCAAGACTATCAAGATTTAAATATACTGATCCAGTAGGGTTATATAGTATATTATATAATTTAGAATTTAGAGAAAATATACTTGCATTTTGTTGTAGGGATAGTGGTAAAATATATACGAAAAACTACCCTTGTTAGCACGTCCCAGATTCAAACCCCGACTTCTAAATCACCGGAAATCCAGACTATATTAGCTCTACACTTAGCTCATGCACCTAAAGATCCAGAGTGGTATATATTAACTGAGGTAAAGTTGTCTCATTTAAAAAAAAGAATGAATAGTAATATACTTATTCTCTATAATATAGGTTTTTTTGACCCTGCTTCTTAGTACCCTTTCGGGTTATACGCTTACGAATTAATTAGGCTAATGTTTTTAGAAAGGTTATGTTTATAGGAAATGTACCCGCATTTGCGTGGAAATAGATTGTAAAATCATTTAGGGAAAACCAATCTCAGTACACCTGACCAAGATTCAAACCTTGATCTCCCAGTCATCAGTGGTATAGTCAACTGCTTAAGTAGCGCGTTAGTCCATGCGGCCACCGAAGTGGGTTAATATATAATTTAGTTAGTTTAAAAAAATTGTAAACACTTAAAAAGGTGTATATCACTATATATTTAATAAGTGCTATTTAAATAAAACTGTTGAAGTATAGGCTACAGATGATCCAAATATTTTAAAAACTTTGACACACATACTTTAAAATAATATGTAGTTTTCTTTGATTACAAATTTAATACCATACTAACTAGTTTTAAACATAGTAAAAAAAACTATTTTAGTATTCTACATTAATCGGTTCCGTTAGTTTTTCATTGTTAAAGAGTAAATTAAACTGGTATTTGGCACACGATCTATTCTAAATGTTGAATAGTAAGTCTGAAATGGTTAAGCCTGCTTAGAAGCGTGTAATCTGAATCAAGCATTGCTCGGATGCTAGGAAGGCCTCTTCTAGCACAGTAAAAGACCTTCTCTTCGCCGTGTAATCCAATCTTTGACGTGCAGGAAATAGCAGGGTAGGAAACATCGAAGCATGAAAATCCCTCGCGCACATTGACAACGCCAAGTGAGCGGATTCGTTACGGCAAACATCACATCGTCTGTTCCAAGGGGAAAAACAAATTGGGCTAATCCTAAGCGTCCATCTCAACTGTTGTGCCAGTCTTTGCTCTGGCATCACTGAACCAAGTTGAAATAGAGTTGATTTTTTTTTTAAGTTTCTTTCAGCTATGCCTTTATCTTAGTTCAAACCATCGATGGTCATAGTATAAAGTACAATTTTGGAATAGAAGTTTTAGCTTATCAGCCACATGCGTTTTGGAGAATTTGACCAACCTAAATACATTGGAATTATGCTAGCAAATAGGAATGAAATTCAAGAGGATGTCCAAAATCGCATTCATGTAGGTAATGCTTGTTTGTAACCTGTTGTCAAAATATTAACTAGCAGTTGTGATGTTTGGTCTCTCAATTTGTACTAAAAGAATAAATTGACCGTTTTTTAGAATAAAGTACTGATCAACAGCTTGAGAGGGATAAAGAAACAGGATCTCGCATAAAATTATTCCGGGATCAAGCTATAGTTCTACTCAATGTTACTAATGGAGGCTGCATGAGAGGGCACTAAGAAGATTTGCGACGTTTATAAATCTCGGATTATTTATGAAGTGCTTTGATATTTTTTAATATTTCTTTCACCAAAATGTAGGTGAAAGTTCTGAGCAGTTAAAATCTTTTAATTCTAGGTTCAAATTAAAAAAAAAAATATTATAGCTTAAATAAAACCCTAGAAAATATTCCCACATTATTTTTAAATTTTATTTTGTGACCCTATCAATACATGACTTTAAATGATAGAGCTAAGCTATATCGAGGTTTATAACGTTTTGCTTTAATCTAAAAACGTACCAATTTTTGCGTAAAGAGTCATTAAGAGTTTAATAGGATTTCAAGTTGTTCTGCAATTCATGTGGACCGGCTGACAGGTATACTTTATTCCGCAATTCAAGTGGCCCCTAATTGAATGTCTGCTGACAGGTATACCTTATTCCAAAATTTGGGTCTGCCCAGCTAATTTACTTTCTAGTGACTTGGAACTTTTAATAAGGCCAGAATGTTTATTAGGTACTGTACTTACACAAAGACTAAATAGTTTGTCAGTCAGTTCACACACTAAGACAACCTGATCTATTCTGAAAAAATAATTTCTTACCAATTCGTATTGGCTATGTTCATCTTGCACCCCTGCCCTTTACCACACTTGGGTGATAGATGAAGGAGCAGGCCATGTAACACATTTTTAAATATTGTAGACGAATGTTTGAAAATGATAAACATTAAGAGCTTTAAGAATGAAAGTGCATGTATGACTCGGTGTATGGATGGTTTTGAAGCGAATGGCATTTGTAAGAAGAGGAGAGTGTGGAGGAAGCTAGTGAGAATGGATTAGGTAAGAAGTTTTTTTTAGCTTCAAGCACAGTTTATTACATACCCTGTAAGGGAACGGCATGATTAGGTATGTAAGTAGTGAGTTGTAGAACTCTATTACCTATAAATGTTTTTTTTCATTAGATAGGACCTTTCCTTCATGTACTGTTAAAATTAATAAAAAAAAATTCCCCCTCTTAAAATAGTAGGACGTGAAGTGAAGCGTATTATGGGAGTTTAAGAGTAACATAGATGTGTTTGGATTATGTTTGATGATTTTTAATCCGTATTTGTAAGTTTTGTTATGAATATATTTGGAATTGGCACTTGCCAAGAATCTGTTCATCTATGGTGCAAAGTACTGAAGGAGAATAATATTGTTTGCAGCTATCGACAAACTGAGTCCACAACTGACGAATGGAATCAAAGTGGTCTTGTTTTTACGCAAAGATTTGTCATCGAACCTTAGACACTAGATAAAAAATATATAAATTTGGAGAGGCATTGTTGCCCTGTACAAAGCTGATCCTGATGTAGGATATCATAATCTTGTTTTTTGGCAGCACACACAAATAATATACTTATCAAAGATTTTATTTCTAAAACTTTTGTAGGCTGACATCAGGATGAATCACGTGCATATTCTTTCTTTTAAATTTCTTGATTGGTAAATTTACAAATAGCTGTTACTAAGGAATCAGTCAAAAATTGTTCCCATAGCTCGAGAGGTGAAGATAGTTATTTGGCTTTACTTTTTGAACCTGGTATGGCTGGTACAGTATTTATTTATTTAGTTTTTCCTCCTTTTGTAGGAACAGTAGCTGAGCATTTGTACTCGTTTTTACACTTCAAATTATTTTTTATTTTTCTTGGGAATAAGTAAACACCCATTTTCTAAAGTCGTAGCTGAAACAGTATCAACTTGGTTCTTTTTTGCTGTATGAGCAATATTGTTGTGTCTTACAGTTTCATAATTTTCAGAGTTTGGTACATATTCTTCATCGTCTTCACTATCCACTTCCAGTTCATCATCCAACACATCAATCATCTTCTAACACATTAACATAACCTTCATTAGAATCCTCATTTTCACTCTCTCACAAAGCAGCAAAGTTTTAAAAATGTTACATTAAGGCATCCAATATATCTTCATCTGTTATTAATCCATCCGTATTAAATACTTGAATACTCTATTAAAACTAATACACTTATGCATAAAATCAACTGCATGACAAACTGCAAGCAAAGTTTCGTTAACACTTGTATGGGTGAATTATTCACCCAGCAAAGTTTCTGCGCACAGAACTTAACAACTCTATTACAAGTCTAACAGGGTCTGTGGCTATATATGTACTATTGAGGAGAATACACTGATACACACAGTCCTGGCGAGTGCTGCTACCTAATGACACACATTAGAACTATTTTTTGGTTGAGGATTCGCCCAGGGTAGCATTCCAGGGTTAAAAGATGTTCTGGACAGGGATTATACTACGTAAAGTCTGGCCTAGCCTTACCCTATTAATATAATATGACTAGGCTGCATTTGTTTAAGTGAAAACATGGTAGAGCATTGTCACGTTCCATTAAATTTCTGAATTGTCTAATGCATCACTCGTGCTATAGACTGAACTGCTGATGATACGGAGATCAGTGTTCAAATCTCAGTCATGTGTTCTAAGGTTGTTATTTTTCTAACTGGCTTTCCAATATTTCTCTCCCCATAAATGTAGGATCACTTCTTCTAAATTCAATCTTCCTCCATCCATAACATACTACCGTAATTAGTACAAATGCCTATAAGCTGAACAGGTAGTAATACCGGGTGACAAAAAACACAACACCAAATTTATCGAGTTTTAATCCATGCCGGCTTATGTGGCAGGCCCATTAACTTTAAAGTAAGATGTCTTAATATTGAATGTATTATTTTACAGGAAATAAAATGGGCATGACTGACACGAATCGTAGGGCAGGAAGGGTCATACAAGGCTTATTGAGCCGAACACATGCAACAACTTTCTAAATATAAAAATTAGAAAAATGTCATATTAAAAATAATATGAATAGGATCAAGTCATATGAGAGATATTTCAAATCAAGCACCGACAATATTTCAACTGTATTGATCTCACAACAAGAGAGCAAAATACAATATTAATAAAACTATTACTGAAAACCTTATGAAAAAAATTCCAAGAAATAAAATAGTAAAGAATGAGGAACTTATACAGAAATAAGACTTTATGTATTGGTGGTTTGATAGAAATATTACTGCAATGTTTGCTCCCATTGGCTCTAAAGAGGTCCACATGAAAACGCTACGAATTATTCAGAAATACACAAATTATAAACTAATACTACTTGATTAGTATTTATATTTCTAAGATATTTCTTCATATACAAGGGACTCAAAAACAAAATTTAAAAATGATGAAGCTGAATCTTTTCGAAGAGAAAAAAGACAATACAAGGATGACAAAAGTAAAAATAATAATGCTCTTGGTAAAATTCTAAATGAGAAAATCCAAAGTAATAAAATATCACATTATTAGGAGTGACTCAAAAATATTACTTTTTGGAATGTTGACTCGTAGCAGGATGTATATAAGAGGAATAAACAACTTCCTGTACTGGAGGAATTTTTATGTGTTTTTTAATCGTCCCATCAACTCCTTATAATTAGTAACTCTCACGATAAAATAATTAAAATGACAGGAGATTTAAAATTATCCTTATATTTACCCTTTAAAAATTATATTCTAGAGAGTAGACTATCTATACTTAACCAATTTTATTCTTTTACTAAACTTCGAGGAAGAAATGAATAAATTAACTCTTAAATTTAAAATTTTTAGAAAGACTACAATAATTTAAAGAGTGTTCTTAACACTATAAGTTTTTATTAAATAATACATTAGGCTAACTTTAAAATTCTTTGGAAGTTATTAAAGATTTAAGATGCAAAACTTTTTTTTCTCATCTGGGTACTTTCAGCTCTATACATTTGTAAATGGAGCCACATTACTCATTTGTGAATTTATCCATTTTATTCAATGTGAAATATTCCTCTTTACTCGTTGGAAACCAATTTACTAAATTGTGAAAGTAAATTATACAATAACCCACTTCAGTGGCCGCATGGTCTAGGTTGCTACTCTTGCAGAAGACTAGAGACTAGACAACCAATGGCGGGGAGATTGAGGTTTGAATCTTGATTGGGTGTACTGAGGTTTTTTCAAAAAGGTTTCCCCTCTTTCTTCACGCAAATGTGGGTACATCTCCTATAAATATAGCCTACCTCATACCTAAAACCACTAGCGTATTTATCATGTACATAAGCCTATAACCCGAACAAATAGTAAGACGTGGAGCTAAAAAAATATATACAATATATATATATATTTTAATTAAATGTTTGATTTTTTTTATTTGAAAAGTTTGAATTTATTTTTGTAATTTTATATTAAAACGGTCAAGATATTTTCTAATTTTATAAAAATAAAGTAATAGCCAATTAAATTTTACGTAGAATACTCAATGTAAATTAAAAGTTTACATCCAAGTAAAAATAAATTTTAGTAACATATTGAAAATAAACTAAACAACTTAATACATCTTAAGATAGAGTAAGTTTCGTTTAAAAAGATAGGAAAAAAATGAATTTATTTTAACATTTTTCCGAAAATTATTGAATTAACATTTACATAAGGAATTAAATTGTTTCCAAAATTGTTATTTAACTCTTGGGAATCAATTCCCATAAGATATTAAGTGTTAAAAGATCAAATAAACACTTAATGTAATGGAAAGGTCCCTTCAAAGCTGTCAAAACTATGTGATATTTGGATTGGTTCAGCCCCCTTAAAAATATTTTAACTAAACAATATGTTGATATCCGTACAGATAGATACACATATAGTAATACTGTATTAAATTCAGTAACTATCTATGCGTCACTGATTTTGGCATCAAAACTTTACTTCAAAACTAATTATGAATGGTATAATACATAATATTAAGTCTAAATGTAAAATTCGCATCCATGTTTTTATAGTTTCTCATTGTAAATAATGTATCATATTTTTAAGCTTTGATTATTTACACATTATGCAGGTTTCTACAGTGCATTAATATAGCAGCCAATGAGGATTTATTTAATAAATAAATTTAGATAACTAAAACGCAAATATTAACAAAAGATTAACAAATGTATTTTATAATAATTATAAAGAATATTTACTAACATTTACTATTATATTTTGAAGGCTAAGGTAGCCAAATTTGTTGATTATTAATGAATAGTCTTACATTCAGTTTACATTCGAAGGTGCGATTGAGAATAAAATATAAATATGACAATTCATTTTGTTTTCATAGTTGAGAAGTGTACAAATATTTTTGAGGAAACTCAATACAAAAAATTAATATTATAAAATATACCAGAGTCAAAATAATAATGCAGGCAGAACAACCTAAGCGAGGTAAGCTCTTGCAGTCTTCCATTGTTGATTTATTCAAGTGATTAGTTTGAGAAAGGATTTACAGGATCGTGGGCACTGTTAGTGGCAAAATATTTTACTTCCGGATACCAGCACCATATTTGGTACATTTCTTATTTATGTATTCAAGAAACAAAATCAACCGGGAGACACGCTCAGAAACCCTTCAGGTGGCCTGTGATGACGTCATCAAAATGGCTGCCGTCTGTCACTACTTCACAAATTCAACCCAGTTATATTGCAGGAATAATTTAATCAATCATCATTTAATTTTACGTGGTACTTTTTCACATATTGAAAAACATTAATCAGCCAGAATAAACTCCCAGAAACCCTCGCGGCAGCCTGCGATTACGTCATCAAAATGGCTACCATCTGACATTACCTCACAGCATTCACCCGGTTATATTGTAAGAACCACTTAATAAATCATCATGAGTTGTTACGTGGTACTTGTTTACATATTGAAAAACATTAATCAGCCAGTATACACTCCCAAAAATCCTTGCGGCAGTATGTGATAAAGTCATCAATATGGCTGCCATCAGGGACTATCTCACAAATTTAACCCAGATATATTGTAAGAATCACTTAATCAATCATCGGGAAATTTTATGTGGTACTTGCTTGCGTATTGAAAAACATAAATTAGCCAGCATACATTACCAGAAGGCCTTGCGGTGGCATTAGATGAAGTCATCTAAATTGCTGCTGACACTACCTCACAACATCCGGCCAGTTATATTGCAAGAGACATTTAAGCAATCATCATAAAATATTAAGTGGTACTTGTTTAGGTATTTAAAAACATAATTCAGCCAGTATACACTCCCAAAAGACCTTCCAGGGGCATGTGAAAACGTCATCAAAATTCATGACAACTTAACAGTAACGTTTAAACACCCCATAATTATAGTCCAATAACAACCGTATAAATATTTGAAAGGTAATTAAACATATAGTAAAATTATGTACATTTGATATTAAATGTGATATTTGTCATTACATAATTATGAATTAACGCAATTAATTTAATAGAAAACATAAAATCAAGAACGTTCCAATTGAATTGGTTGATAGCAATAGTTAGTTGCCATCACTTCTCGATCAATGTCCTTTACAGGCACATAGAAGTGTACATTGAAATCCACTTTTTACACAATGCCCCTAAGAAACTGCTCTAGCACTTTCAAGTGACTAGTTTTTTTGCAGTGTGTTTTTACGTCTGGTATTTTTGTCCATACAGGTTCATACGTGAAGACATCACTTTATTTCCATCCCCAGGCACATGGGTCCAACAGCATAGGGTTAGTTGTCAGACCATTTTTCCAGACATTTCACTTCAATATTACACGTTTCAAATGTTGCAACAAGGCTCCAGAGGTTGGTGGGATATTTTCGATTCTTCAGTTTTATTGGGTAAAGAGTATTCGTCAAGCCTCATTAACATCTTCTGCAGTAGATGTAGGATGACACATAAGCATCACAAAGCGCTGAAGCACAAAAAATGCAAGATTGTGAGGCGTAATTGTTGTTGGGATGTCTAAATATTCTTTGAGATCATCATCAAACCCCCGAAATGGTATCTATGTCCTCCAAGAACTTTTTTTACCAACACCTAAAAAATTAAAAAACTGTGTCACATCCTGTGAATCAATGTAAAAAGGGAACCAAGCTTGGTATTCCACTGGAAAGTTGGGGAGTGTATATAATTCATGAACAAGGAGATATTGGACATTCCTCCCACTTTCGTATTCAATCCATAGCTCTTGCAGGTCAGAGATTTGTGAGATTGCATAAAGTGCTATCACTAAGATATCAGAATCGACTGTATTTATGATAATCTTTTTGTGACTTTTTTTGGAAGCATGCAAGAGAATACGAGAATTTACTTCCCCATGAAGGTTGGATCATGTCGAAGATACACTTATTCCATCATCTGAAATAACTACTATTTCTTTATATGTGACTAGCAAACTCTTTCCATCTATATCCAATGCTGTTAAATCATTTGCTAGGAGTCAAAACCGTTCTTATTTATTTTTGTCTTCTCCCAGGAACCTTTTGAAATTCATTGGTATCTTCACTACAGGTTTTAGAGCTATTCTTTTACCTAAACCTATCGACTGTCTTGTATCCCTCTTCAGAATATCTTTCAGGTACTCGTCAAATACTATATGATTTCTATTTACTGAATTCGGTCTCTTCTAGACATACGGTTGAACAATAATCTGACGGTACTCCTCAATGTTGTAGAATTCCTTGGTGGGAGCATGTGCACAAGGGTGTACTTATTAATAATAGCAGTTGCTTCTGGCTGCAATGTAGCTGTTGTGCTAAATTTGCATGTAACTGTAATGCATGAAACATTGTCGGATTTACCCATAGGTTTGCGGAGTTTTCCGAATTCAAAAATCGAAGGTGGATACAGGTGATTTTTATGTGGAAAAATTCATTGACGTCTCCATCTCTTAATTGACTGCCAACATAAAATTTGTAGAACACATTGTTATCTCTCCTGTGGTATGTTATCATTGTAATCGATAAAAATTATCAAATTTACGGGGTTTTCATAATTTTTTTCAGAAAGTTTAAGCTAATTTGTTTTTTTCACGTTACTTCGACTTCAATTTAGAAAATTATTCCTGAACTATGATTATATAAAAGTTGTAAGTTATTATGAAGGTTATTGCCATCTCAATGGCGTCATCACATGCCACCATAAGGCCTTCTGGAATTGTGTATCCTGACTGATTCATATTTTGAAATACGGAAGAAAGTAACGTACGAAACTTAATCGTAATTGATTAAATGATTTTTGCAATGTAACTGGATGGAAGTTGTAAGGTAGTGTCAGATGGAAGCAATTTTTATGACATCATCTAATGCCACAGAAGGATTTCTGGGAGTGTACGCTGGCTGATTTATGTTTTTTAATACGTAAAAAAGCACCACGTATAGTTCACAATGACTGATTAAGTGGTTCTTGCAATATAACAGGGTGAAAGCTGTGAGGTAGTGTCAGATGTTAGCCATTTTAATTACTCAATCACAGGCCGCTCCAGGCGTTCCTGGAAGTGTCTCCTGGCTAATTTAAATTCTAGAATACATAAAAAAGAACTGTATCAAATTAGGTGCTTGTGTCAGTAAATTAAATATTTCTACATTATTTGCTTCTAACGCCATTCATAGGGCTGCCCGAGGGGTTTTGGAATTGGATATTTGACACCAAAATTAAGGGTAGTATCATTAAGGGCTAAAAAAGAAAAAATCGATTTTATCAAAATTGATTCTAACGATTTTCACTAAATTTTATATCCAAACATTAATTTATATTACAAACAAATTTGTTACCCTCAATTTTTCGTCAAAATGAATTTAAGGGTTCCCGCCTGATGCATAAAAATAGTTTTTATCATATCTCTATAACTCTTTGAAATATGATATTACTTATCATTGCAAATATATAGGTATATTTATAGTAAAATTCTTTAATTTGATATATAAATATAATATATAATATAATATATTGATATATATATATATATATAAAACCAATAATCTACAAGCTA
The DNA here is from genome assembly GCA_902155825.1 of Timema genevievae. Lineage (NCBI taxonomy): Eukaryota > Metazoa > Arthropoda > Insecta > Phasmatodea > Timematidae > Timema > Timema genevievae. The sequence goes on along the minus strand of CABFWO010001556.1, from coordinate 92,170 downwards.
TAGGCAAATATATATTTATTTTTTAACTTTTAGAACACTAAAGGTAAAGTATTGCGACACTAAAAAAATTTTAACCCAAGCTGTTGAAGGATGTCGACGTTTCATAAATTCCAAAACACTAAAAAAAATTGTTTTTTCAATGCCGTCTGACTGTGTCTGTTTAGTACTAGAATTAGGAGTAGTTTAGTAAAGGGTGGTCTGAAAAAATATATTTTTTCAAAATCGGCTTTAACGATTTTTATTAAAATCCGTATCTAGGCATTGCATAAGATTACAAATAAAATGGCTATTTTCATTTTCCTATGAGAATGAATTTTAGGTTAACTTACAGAAGAGTAAATTTACGTATCCACGCAACTATTTGAGATACTAAATAACTTAACATAGCAAAATTGTAATATTATAAAAAATAAAAAGCTTTTATTTGAAATATATCTTTATAAATACAATAATTTCTGAGATATTGGCAAATATATTAATATAATCTTGTGTGCTTTAGTTGCAGATAGTTACCACTTAGGGTGGTATGCAAGAGAATATAGTGAATGGTTAGTGGAGCGATAGTGTGGTCTATGATGACGCCAGTAAACCCACGCTAGTGTCAACAAAGAATCTACTTAGTCAAGTACTTACATAAGGCTCTTTGTTTTTAACGTAATAACTATCTAATGTCATAGAGTAAGTAAATAAGTAGGTCTCTCAAAAAGTTTATGTTCTTTTTCCTTTAACTTCTTAAGGGAAGTGTTGGTAAAGCAATAATCTATCTCTATCATTTTAGACTCAATAATCAATATTTATCTTTTTCTTGGTCTAAATTTATAAATGAGTAATTTAATAGCAATGCGATAACCATAAGATGTGCATCCTTTAATACAATGTCGAAAATTTGTACCTGAAGTCGAAATTTACTATGAAGATTTGACCTTTGTGGACCCAATATCGATTTTTTTTGTCCAAATGTACAAATGAGGACTTGATTTCTTTAAAAATTTAATTATATAATTTAAAACAGGAAGTCCAAAAAAGTTTTAACCAAGTATAACGCAGTTTTTGCACGGGTTTGCTAGTGTGTATTATTTCGTTTCAAATATATTATGAGCTTTGAGTAAATGTATCCAATTATAAACAATAGAGTGAGAAAGTCGGTGTGGAGTTCCGTACCATTTATTTTATCTAGTTATGATGATTGTTTGTTGTAATTTAAACATATATTTGAAAGATTTTTGCAAAATTTGCTTAACGCAAAAATTTTTTTGATAAGTTATTAAGCTCTATAAATATTATAATATTTTATATAATATATTTCACCCAATTTAAAACATTCTGAATTTAAAAAATTTCAAAAAATCAACATTATAAAATATGGCTGACTTCAGGCCATTATTCATTTGGAGAATAGATGTTGTATATTAGTTTAACGAGAATAATCAATATTCATATAGAAATATGGCTACATAATAACAATAATTTCTCAACTATATTAAACTGAATTTTATTATGGTTATGATAGCTATGTGTTGTAACTGAAACATTTCTTCTACATAATTAATTAATTTATCTATTAGGACTCTACCATGTAGTAAATAAATAGTTTTATGTCCCTTTAAGTTGGTCTACTCCTAGTGCCCACATTATTATTTATCGCAAGACCTAAAATATAATTGAGGGTATACTAATATTGGACTTTTTTTATATAGCCGTTGGATCTACGAATACATGATAGCCAATAAATAATACAATTTATAATTATTTTACCGTGTAAAGGCCAAGTGTTTATTCTCACATAACCGTTTAAAACGCATTACAAGTGTTCTAATGTTACATCAACTTTTATACTAAGAACCTTTGAATGAATTATGTTAGAAAAGGGATCAATGACTTGCAACGGCAACATTGCCTCTTACCAACATTTCTTGTGTGTGCACGTGGTGTCTACAATCTCACTATTCTAACTCGATGTTCTATTTCTTCATGAAATGGGTTGGGGGTAGCCCTTTAGTGTAACAGAGTGTGAATAATAAGAACATTTCCCTTTTTCACCCTCCCTACTAAAAGAGATTCGCATATTGGAACAAAAGGGTTAGGTTCGCGCGACATTTCTTATAAAAGTGTTCGAGCATTGGGTACAGCATGGCTAAGGGGTGAGTGTGGCAGGGTAAGAGGGTGAGGTTGACACTAAAAAGATCTTCCGGCCCAACCCGATTTCATATCTTCTTCTTTTATCTTGTAAAAGGAATGTACTTACGCATTTGTCCCTTTTCTCTCCAAATATAGCAGAAACGTTGCATTTGAAAAGGGAATTTCCTCGATGAAACGAGGTCGCTAACTACAAACAATTTAAAAATAACTATCTTAAAAGATTTTTCTCAGGACAAGCATAAGATAGATATATTTTATTAAGTTTTTACTTTAGGTTAACATCACATAAATAAATATAAAACTTATTTTACAGTCCACTTGACGTTCCTGTATTTTAAATTAATTGTAGTTTTCAATTTAACCAGACCGTGAAGCATGAATTTGTTAAGAAGAAAAAACAAGAGCAAGGTGAATGCAGTTGGAATAAGATAATATCCAAATATGGAAAGAGTCAGTAATAAATGGATGCTGAAGGAGTGCGGTTTGAAAAGGAGTCCGATAGGTCAATGTGAAAGAAGCGTTTTACGTTGGTTTGGGCATGTTGGGAGGATGAGTATGGATCGAGAGACGAAGCAAATATATTAAGGTAGAGTGTGTGCGTCGAAAGGAAGGAGTAAACCATGTAAGACGTGGCTAAATGTGACAATAATGTGTGAAAAAGAGAAACATCAAAAGAGATTAAGACCCAATGAGCATTTATGATTAGGTGTATGGATGTTGTTGAAAAGGAGTATGCGGGAATAGTGAAGTGTGGAGATAGTTAGTAGGGATGGATTATGCACGAATATATTTTTTGAGCTATATGCACAGTTTTTTGTCTACATTGTAAGGGAACCGCGTGATTATATATGTATGTGTGTATGTGTGTATGTATGTATGTATGTATGTATGTATGTGTGTATGTATGTGTGTATGTATGTGTGTATGTGTGTATGTATGTGTGTATGTATGTGTGTATGTGTGTATGTGTGTATGTGTGTATGTGTGTATGTGTGTATGTGTGTATGTGTGTATGTGTGTATGTGTGTATGTGTGTATGTGTGTATGTG
>CABFWO010001556.1:75443-88629 GCA_902155825.1 Timema genevievae | reverse complement strand
ATGTATGTATGTATGTATGTATGTATGTATGTATGTATGTATGTATGTATGTATGTATGTATGTATGTATGTATGTATGTATGTATGTATGTATGTATGTATGTATGTATGTATGTATGTAAACCCAATTTGTTTGATAAAAAAGTTTGCACATAATTTAGTTTATGCTTATGATTTAATTGAATCTTAGTATAAAATGAGGCTTTAAAATCCATCTCTACTTAATAAAAGAGTGAAAAAACCCCGACAAATAGATTTTAACTACTTTTTAGACTGTTGTACTTTGGTTCATGAAATCACATAATTTCAGAAATTTTTACTAAGAGAATATCATTCATACTTTTCACACCCGTTTTGGCTATACGCGTATAATACTAATTTTGCTAATGTATTAAGGATGAGTAAGATTGATTTTAGAGGAAAATACCATATTTGCGTGGAGGGAGGGGTGTAAAGAGTAAAAAAAAATTCATACTTATTACATCTGATCGGGATTCGAATTCCAATCCTCCTGTCATCAGCAGTTCATTATTTTGATAGGGTAACGACTTAGATTATTCGATCCCCAGAGCACAAATTTTTCAAAGACAAATACAATGTTTAATCTAATTAATTACCTATTTTAAAAGCTTCATTGAAATAATATGTATATAGTTTACGATTGTATTGAGTGTATTGACTCACTCACTGACCTTGTTGGCAAGTGTTAAAAAGTTTTTGGTAAAGTAAATAGACGAAGACGTGTATATAGGCATAATGAAGGTTTAGAATACAACACACATTCGTTGTAGGTTGAGGGAAATAGGAGTTTAGGTAGAAGGAGAATTCAAATATCAGATGACTCAAAGAAAAAGTGAGAATTCTGGGAAATGAAGTAGGAGGCAAATAACATGGTACATTGATGGTCTAAGTTCACTGACAAAAAGAATGAGCCTGTCGTGAGACAGAACACCTAGAAATAAATAATAGTAATTGTCAAGATAATACATTTTGTTAAATATTTTGATTTAATCATCAAATACTTTTTTGTATCAGGACTCTTTATATTTTGTATTAAAATCGTAAAGATAATCCCGATAACTGTAGGCCTACTTGATAAATGTAATACGGATATTATTATTTAATCTTCAATACGTAGACTTGTAGGCAGATGCTCTTCATGCAGCCCTCTCTGCAGTTATTTATTTTAGCTGACTCTAAATACTGTTCTTAATATCTCACATATAATCTGTTTAATATACTGTAATCATGGCCATCCTCTTCATATTTTAGCCTCAACAAGAACTATTCTCTTAAATTATTTGTGTCTCAGTGTATGACCATGGGCGAAGGGAGGGGGAGGTGTTTATCGAGTTTGATCCTTCTTCCAAAATTTTCTAAATTTTTAATCTAAATAGCATTCACTTGTAAAAAAATGTCCAGGTAAGGACCACTTCAAATAATATCTAGAGGCATCTATTTTTTTTAAAATACCGGAAGGTGACCACTCCAAATAGCTTATATTGAATATGACAATTTTTTTAAATCCAAGCGAGGATCACTACAATTGTTTAAAAAAAGTATTACATTTTCAAAAATATATCAATAGATTCTATAAACATCTAATTTAAAAAAGTTCCAAGTGAGGACAATTCTTTATAACTCTAAGTGCATCAAATTTAAACAAAATATTTGCTGAGGGAGGACCACTTCAAACAGATCCCAGAGGCATATAATATTCGAAAAAATTATCAAGCGAGGAATACTCTAAATAGCTTCTAGGTACAACCAAATTTCCAAAAATTTCCTGGGAGGACAGCATAAAATAGATTCTGTTAATCTAATATATATAAACAAAGCATTAACGCATTTCATTTTAAAAAAAAAATGACGAAGGAGGTCTACTACAAAGAGCCTCTGAGAGCATAAATATTTCTAAACATTTTGGGGGAATACTATTTTAAATAGCTTTATAAAAGAGTGTTATTTTTAAAAAAGTCTCTAAATGAGATCCACTCCACTTTATTTTAAGGTCATCCCATTGTCTAACAATAGCTAGAGAGAAGGAGAGGAAAATGTCTCTAAAACAATGTTTTGTTACTTCCCCTTCCTTTAACCTCACATTAATAAAGTTCCACGATACTCTATAAAATAATAATTTTCTTATTATTTAGGTTTGACAGTAAGTATTAAATTCATTTCATAAACTTACGATTTTTATAGCACAAACAACCCCCGCCCCCCACATCAATTAAATTCTACCTTTGTCTATGTTTATGGCCTTGTTCAAACATCACATTGTGGTTTAATAGTTTTGAAAATAAATCTTCTTTCACTTAATCTTACAAACACCTTATTATTTATATATTTATCAGTCCATTTATTATTATGTGGTCTTCTCCAAAACCATTTTTCAAATGCTTCACTCTTCTTTTTCTAATGGAAGCCCCTTTCTCACATCCTAACCCCAAGTAGAGCATTTAGCTAAACAAAAAATTTAAACAAATATTTGGAGGCACAGAAAGCAAATAGTTCAAAAGATTAGCTAATCTAATTAATTGTTTTCATGCTAATCTTTTAAAGGGAGCATGGATGCATATGCTGTGAATACAAAATAATTGGTACGGTGCAATGCAAAGACTTTCCCTCTCTTTTTAACTCAAAACAGAGACATTTACTAAAAACTCTTAAGATTTATTAAATAAAATTATATAGATTGTTATAGAAACCATTCATCAACGATCATAATTATATGAAATAATATATTCTTTTAGAAAAAAAATTGAGAAAATTGGAATATCTCTATCAAGCGGAAAACATAGCAATCAATTTTACATTTCCCTCCTCTCCAAACATCTTATATATAAGTTCCTTAAGCCCATAAATAATTGTTTGTTTTTTAAATATAGGTTGGAAATTTCTACTGTAGTAAAGTACTCTAAAAGTCATTTGCATGAGAGAGTGAGAGTGGCCATTTCGTTTGCTATGTTAAACAATATCTGGATACCCAATTTAATTAAATTCGTTATGGTGGGCTTTGAAGAAATCGATTTTTTCTCTTTCTAGCTTTAAGTAAAATAACATTAAGTTGAGGGTTTTATCTCTAATTATAAAATATCCTCGGGGTAAACTTATAAAAATCCAAGATACCAAGTTTAAATCCCAATCAATAAAATGTCTTCGGCTTTATACCAAGACACAAAGAGGGACGACATCATGAAAACCACATTTTCTGTTTCAGGGTGTCATGAAATTTCGACATTTTACCATATTTTGAGCTTGATTTTTTACAATCATAATACTTCTGAAGGGTCGAGAGAAATTAAAAATTACTGCTATTTTTATTGATTTACCCTCCCGAAAGTTTGCGTACAATCAACTTGCTCAAACTAGCTTTTAAGCCCACAGCTATGTAATAAATCATTTGCGTCGTACTTGAACTCTCCATCGTTGATATTTTTATTTGTAATTCAACTCAATAGCTAATGATAAGCTATTCAAATTATTCCCGGAAACTCTACACAAGTCAGCAGTTTCTTGCTTCATTCAACAGTTCATCCGAAGCTTGTGGTAGTACTAAGAGAATGTTTGTTCTCAAATGCTTGTTGTTTGGATTGTTTTAAGTTTTCCAAACTTGGTTCCAGTTGGTTGTTTTAAGTTTCATGGAACACCATGTTAGGAGTGGTTCATTGTACTGTTCAGGCTGAGCCTTGATGGGAAATATTACTTCTGCCGTAAATCCATCTGTTGCACAACTTCTGAAACCATTCCGATCTGCAAATAACCCTTCGTCAACTGAAGAATATTTAGGACAAGCTCTATTATTGCTATTGTATTATTGTACGATGAGATATTCTTAGAAATTTCGTAAGTGTTATATAATAACTTAATTTAGTATCACTAAAATATAAAATAGATTTGTTAAGTATAAATACTATTCCAGGATCTTAAGAAACCCACAACAAATAATAAAGGTAAATTAGATAATTTTACACTTTGACATTAACAAATTTGTGGAGATGCTAGAATGATTTATGAAGCTACTAAACAGCTACGTTTCTATCCAAATTAAAATAAAATAACTATTTCAATAACACAAAAGAGGATCAATTTATGTTTTTAGTTAGAACAATTTATGTAAAAATATGTTGTAGTGAAACTGGTGGCTACAGGTGCAGTTTTAGGGTGCGTCTGGAGGTCAGCTGACAGTAGAGATAAAGAAAGAGCTATAAGAACTGCACTCACATGAGAGCATAGAGAGAATGAACAAATTATTGAAAATTCACTTATAGAATACCGACTCAAGAACATGCTGAATGGTTTTAAACCTGATCTAACCTTCAATATTGATATTTTATCACAATCCGTATTAAAAACCCTGATTACCTACTGAAAGAAAAATAGATCAGACGAGAGTAACGCCCTAAACCCCGTGTCCATTTATGGGGCAGCGTGAAGCGTTTCATTTGTGAAATTGAGTTTATTCTTTAAAACTCATGCCCTAACTGGTGTTAGACAAGCTGTTTGTTGCTTATGTTCTAAATTTAGCTATATATAGCTCATATTTTGATAATGGATATATATTATATATACATATATTTTTATATGAGTGCATCTTACTATTTTACTAAGTTTTATTACTATTCTAATGGTTTAGGTATAAGGGAAAAAACTATTTAGAATAACTTACCAGCATTTTCAGAGAAAAATAATTCTCAGTAGACCAGACTGGGATTTTAAATCCTATATCCCCATCAACATCGGGACAGTCCAACACGAGAAGGCCACATTAGACCATTCGGTCACTGAAGGGGGTCTGATAATATTACTTGGCTTAAAACAAGTCTAATAAATAAAACGACACCAACGTATAGCAGTGAAAAGTGTAGGTTATAAGTAAAATACTCACATACACATGGAGAAACTTAGAGTGAACATAGTTTTAGGATCACATTTTAAAAATAGCTCTCGAAATATGTGGGTGGGATTAGAATCATGACTTCCTCATCGGCGACAACCACAAGATTCATGATAGTAACATTTTGAACCGTTCGGCTATCGCAAAGAGCATGGAGTTTTAATTTCTTAAGCTAAGAAAATTATACTTAAATGGCCATAATCACATTTTAATTATTTCTCCCTTTTGCAAAAATATTCAAACATTTCAAATATAAGTAAGAACGACCACTCATTAATTGTTTTTATTGTATTTAAATACATTATTATTAAAGGTATAGGGTGAAGTGTTAAGGGGCTAAACTTAGCCCGCATTTTTAGCTGTTCGACCGGTTGCCTCATTAACCAGTTCACGGCGTTATCTTATTTTGGTCACTCCAGCTGATACTCCTTTATGTACCGCACGAAGGAATATTTAGAGAATATATATTAAAGAGCTTGGTTGTATCTGAACACGATTAAAAAAAATCTTATCTCTAAAACAAATAAAGCACCTAATCTTCTGACCATTAATTCATAAATGTGAAAGAGAAATACCAAATGTATCTAATATATATATATATTGCTGACGTGCTTTGATTCAAGCTTGGGACACTTATAGAGAGAGGTACGCTATAAGCTGAACTGTCATATACAGGATATTTGGAAACTCAACACCCAAACTGCACATATAATTTATTTGAACAAGAAGTAGTATGAAATTCCGATATACTTAAGTTCGGAAACATATGTTAATACTATCAAATTGTGTTCAAAATTTCGCGTACAGCGCCGGGAGAGCAAAGATGTTCAAGCATGCGTGTACAACAGGTTATATAAGAGTTAGGCACACGGTGCTACACACCTCAACATCTTGTAGTGTGGTACCAAAACATACCACAATTAATAGTAAACAACACACTAATCCATCTATAAATGCGAATACGTTCTGAAGTTCATTACTAACGGTCTTACATCATAAAAATTGCTTGCCACTATTACATGTGTGCGTATAACCCGAACGGGTAGTAAGACGCGGTGCTAATAATAATAATAATAATTACATGTGCAGTGCTATGCGCCTAACTCCTATGCAACCTGTTGTACACGTACGCTTGGCAGCTTTGCTATACCAGCACTTAACGCCGAAACTTTGAAAACAATTTATTCATTAGTGTTAGCATATTTTGCCGGATATAAGTGTATTGAGGTGTTGTATTATTCTTGGTTCAAACACGTTATATGAGCAGTTTGGGCTACGAGTTTCCAAACATCCTGTATATATATATATATATATATTTACACACACACATATATATATATATACGTGTAAATAATCTGCACTAATGAGTAAGATACGAGAAAGGTATAATTTAGAGTTGTTCCTACATTTGAGTGGAGACAAACAGAGTAATGGAAAACCATTTAGTAAAAAGTAAGGTCGGTATTCTAGCCCAAACATACCCGTTACTAGCAAATCATACCAGATGAGGTAGACCATGTACACCCTGATGCTAAAAATGAAAGAGTGATTGTATTTTAATATTTGTAGACACTTAAATATTTAAATTACCTATCCTTTGAGGGAGATATACCAAATCACATAAAACATTTACTGTCATCAACTCAACTCATAATCTAAGCTTTCGCTTGACAAAGGCTTATTTGTAAAAATAATGATTTTGAAAAATATTTGCGTACAACCCGGACGGGTAGTAAGACGCGGTGTTAGTAATAAAAAAATTGAAAAATATTTCAATAGAATTCTATTCTTATGTACTATAAAATGCGGGTTACTCGCTAACAAGCGTGTCCTCAAACTGACAAGAGTGTAATGGTGGTGACGTGTCAATGAAATAAACCGATGGGATTAAAACTTGCTGCTCGCCAATATATTTCAAAACAAACATAGCATTTTAATTTATTTCGACTTGTCATTTCAAACACAAAGATATTTTGAATTGGAGATTTATTAAAAAAGTTCCATGCTTGGCATTTAACTACCCATTTATGTTATCCGCATATTTACAGTAACAAAGTGAGAATAAGGAAGGTAGATTCTAGAATAAGTGCACGCGCAGTTGTAGAAAGAAGTTGTGGGAAACATTTTACGAAATAACACCTCAGTTTACCCGGACAGAACTAAAACTATGAGCTTCTCACCACAGGTAGATCATATAAGACTAGAATCGTGCCTTTGGCTGTGTACAAACTGGTGCAGGTACATATTATTTAAAATAAATTTGGTTTAATAAAATTACATTTAAATTTATTAAAATATTAACCAAAGTTACTTAACACGGTGAAAAATAATATTGAAGGAAAAGAATTATGGTATTCTTAGCTTTAAAAGTTCATTTATTTTGGAAGAATTATTGAGATGATGTAAAATGTTATAGGCTGAGAAAATAAATGTAGAGTTATTTTTATATCCGTTTCTAAAGGGAAAATAACTGTAATTAAAATTGAACACACACAATATATTCAATAATATACAGGCATTCTTTAAAGCACTACGCTAAATTATAAATACTAGCCATTCTAAAAATATATTGTAGAGAAAGGACTATTAAAACTTAAATCATTACATGCATATTATATTCATCACATAAACTTAAAATGTAGTTAACTATAGGTTTATTCAAATAACCCATAGTACGTTTGGTCTTTAATAAAACCTTAGTAGCATTTAATATCATGCCTCCATATTTAATTATATTTCACCTTAATTGTTTAAAACATTATAGTCTTCCATATTTTGTATTTTAATCTATTAGAACAAATTTAAGTTTCAATAGTAAGATATAATATTTAATACTTCAAAAATAATGCATATATTTGAAATCTGTTTATTTTAAACATACATAAATAACATCTTATGCAACATTTTTATGTCGAAGTAAATTGTATTTAGTAAAATTATGAACACAGTTATATTAAATTTATGATATTAGCTGGCCAACTATATTTACTAATCAAATAAAAAGAGAATATTTTATTAATTTATTTAAGTTAATAATCAAGATTCAAATGATTGCTACTGTTATTTTGAACTTAGGGGAGCATAAATAGATCACACCATATTTAATCATCATAAATGTTAAACAATTAAAATATATTTGAACAAGAAACCCAAACAAATCTAATTTACCCTGGTTTTGTGTCACATACTCGTAGCTAACCAGTATTACTTTTTAAACTCAGTGAAACCACACTTGCTCTGAGCATTGAATAAGATTTAGCTCCCAGAACGTTATGATGAAAAAAAAATCCTCCCTCTGTGTCAACCTGGACTCAAACCTAATGTTCTCAGCAATGATTGTGTATCGTTTAAACATCACTCAGAGCTTGAGACAAAGGCCAAGGCCACTGGTACTGACGTATTCAACATAGGTGAGGTGGTTTAACACTTCCTTTCCTAACTAAGAATTTATTATTTGAAAATAAGTATACTATTTTCACGGTAATTTTGACTTTCTCCAACAGTTGAAAAACCCTTTATAAAGCTTAATAGTCATCAATATATAGAATTTGTTTTGTCATTATGAAAAGTGGTGTAAACTAACATCACCAGACAAAATACCAAAACATATTTGCTGTGAGTTAACATAACTTATTATTTATGCTGAATTTTTCTTACAAATTGAAGAGATATATTTTTTTTATGAAAGGAATATTAACACTTTCCTTTTAAAACATGTTAACAAAGTTGTTTACTTGGTGGATTAGAAGTTCTTTTGTGAAGTGCTTGACGCACATAAGCATTCTAAGCACCATTACACTTAAACGCCTTAGTGCGAAATATAAAGAAAAGGAAGTAAATGAGTAAATCATCGCGTGAAGATTTTAATTTGTCCTGCTGATAACACTTTTCTTCTTACACTTTTGAGTGTACACACATTAATATTTTAGTATTTGCGCCTGGACAAATTTGACCCAAATCTTAAAATAATGTTCGTGTTATTTCCTATTCTAGATAAGCATTTACTTCAGAGGACTTTTTTTAAATCTACATCCGAGCAGGAAGATTTTTACTGGCTATTTTCGTAAATAGATCGAATATCCTAGGTTATAGGTGATTTAAAAAATGTTTACTTAAGAAAAAATAATTCTAAATCAATAAATTAAAATTTTTAGGATTATTAAGGGATTCGTGGTTTTCGTTCTAAAGGATATATTTTTAATGTTCCCAGGACACGTTGAAGCAAAAGCAGATTTCTTTCCTGCATACTGGTTGACACAAGGAGGAACAAAAGAGATTACACACAACTACACACAGTGAGATACGTTGAAACAAAGGCAGCTGTCTTCCCTACGCCCATGTTTCTTCCAGTGTGTTTTTCTTGTTTTGCAAAAAATATGCCACTACGCAGGTGTGAATCTGGGAACACTGTTTAAGTGATGCAAATATCCTTAAAATTTTTGATCTGTGTTGATCATTCTTATTTAGTTTGTGCTTTGTTAATTTCTAAGCTTACACGAATGATGTAATAAGGTTTTTCGGGGAACTTTCCTGTGTACATTTTTTCAAAGAGCCCTTCTCAGTTCTTTTTTCGTCGGTAAGAATAACCCGATATCTCCTACTTAATTTTTCCTCCTCATACAACTAATGAGAGGAAACTATAGCTAACAGTTCATAAGTATTAAAATAACCATAATTTAACGCTGTCATCTTAGCATACATTGAAAAATAAAGTTCCATTATGTTTTTGCTACATCATTTTTCATTTGAAAATATTAGTTGAAAACGTTTTTTGTGTCATAATTTCAATATGTTTCGTTTATTCATGTTTAGAAATGTTTTGTGACATCCTTTCCACACAGCCTTAAATACTTTAATTTGGCTTTGAGGGGATATTACATTTACTTAGGTTGATTTTTTAAATGGTTTAACCTCTAAAGTGTCACTTTTATAATGAACTGGTCTATTGATGACCAGGAGATCGAGATTAGAATCACGGTTGTGTGTCGTAAGGGTGTTTTGTTTTTATTTTTCTTCTTCTAGATTAAACCTTTCTTACCCCCAATACATTAGCTTAACTATAACATATGAGTACAACCCTTGCAGTTAGTGAGACGATGTAACAAAAAAAATAATTATATACAATATGAACCAATGGTTAATTCCCAATATTTATTCCCTACCAAAGTGTAATGAAGGCCGATTAATCTAATTTACGAGGGTTGAAATATATTATCTTGTAACTCCTAGTTTTTAAATTAGTTCTTTTAACATCAAGACTATTAACGACTTGTTATAAAGGACAGGATTAGAGAAAGTAATTTAGAGGAAGCACATCTGTACTAGTGTGGAGTTAGGCAGAGGAAATGACAAATATAAAATCATATGTTTAAAACAGCCCCTCATTGCACATCCAACCGATCACTGGAAATTCAGGATATTGTGAAAATGAAGCCTAGCATCACGAGGCTATTAGTCTATGCGATAGTCTTGTCTGTTGAGCCAATATTCCTATACCCCTATTTGTACAGCCATTATTAGAGGCAAGTATTATAGACACTCGTTTGTACAGTCAGTAATGGATGGGTGTTTTATGTACTTGTGTTTAACAGTTAGTCATGGGGCGGTGTTTTATACATCTCTGTTTGATAGTCAATCATGGAAGTGGGCTTTCCCTGTTTATATAATCAGTAATGGCTGGTTGTTTTCTGTTCACAAGTTTGTATAGCCAGTCATGGTGGGGTGGTTTTTATACGCTTGTTTGACAGTCAATCATGGTGGGGTGTTTTTTATACCCCTGTTTGACAGTCAATCATAGTGGGGTGTTTTTTCTACCCCTGTTTGTGCAGTCATTCAGATTAGGGACACCCCTGCACATCTCAAGGAGATAAAGAGAGGGCCTCTGCCTCTTCCAGTTGTGTTTAGAGCCATTAATTCGCCTTAATGGAAGACTGGTGGTGCGCAATACTCGCTTAATTCCATCTTCAGATCCACCACGTCGATAAGGCGCAATTTACTACGGGGGGGAGTAGGGGATGAAATGGTAGAGCCCGTAAAGGTGGAATGTTTTCTGTTACATAAACACAGAAACCAAATATAATAAAAACTGGTTTGAAGAAAAATTTAAAATACAGTTTTGTCACCTAATTCAAATAGTATTGGAAATTTTTTCCATGTCTGGGTTAAAAGAAAAGCCAACATTAAAAAAAATTAATGCAGCTAACCTATATGAAATTTGTATTTATTTGAAAACTTAGAAAATAACTGAATGGATTAGGTACATAACAAAGTAAAAAATTTATCTATGGACTTCCTTTCTATTAATATTTACTTTCATTTCGATTAAATTGAAAATAATTAATAAATGAGCTAGACACTTATTCTAAGGTATTTTTATCCATTCGAGAGTCCATGTATTATTACTCAACTATATTTTATTATATTTATATATTTTCAAAATATCATCTGAGCAAGGTAATCCAAACCAGGAACTTTTACCATGTGTAAAGGTGTAATTTTTAACATATATATATATATATATAATTTAAGTTTAAAATGTATTTAGATATGGCCTTAGCAATAACCAATTTTAGTTTCCACCTTGATAAAAATTTATTATTGTTGGCACAGTTGTGTTAACATGTACTTACACCTTATTCCAATAATTAGATATTGACGTTTCACCCACAAGGAGCCTAGTTTGTGAAATGGATGCAAACCCATACAAGTTTCGAACAATTTTTTGGAAAAGTTGGATCAGTATATACAGATTCACCCCTTTACTAACTTAAACCTTGATGGTTTTTAGAATATATTATTGAATCTTAAAAAAAAAATTCAAACCCTATAAATGTTAATTACATTACTTAAATAAGATAATATAGTACTTAGGTCAAATAAATAAACTTAGTAGTTAGCAAGAAATATAATATGAATATTTAGATTAGTTATTTCCATTATATTTGGAGACTTGAATATGTCTCACAAATACAAATAACTAAAAAATAATTAATAAATATATAAATTATAGAATAAGCTTTGAGTACAAAAGAAATTCTAAATTGAACAAAATATTAATGTGTTTAAAAAAATATTTATTTATTAAATTACACTATATACAGTTATGAGAACCCATTAAATATTAATTTGGAAATTTTATTCAAATAATAATATTAATTACACTAAAAAATGTGTTTCAATGAATAAAAGGTTGTTAATATATTTTTTAAATATTTGCTATTTTTAAAGTAATTGCTGTTTTGACATTCAAACTATAATTGAACGTAGATAAACCGTATTTTTATTTCTTGTAGTTAGATAAAAATTATATATCCATGAAATATATTATGACAGTATCATGAATGTAGTCGTTGTCAATCAATTAGATGTTTTTGCTGTGTGAATTTTTTGTTTTGAAAATGTTAGAAAATAGATCGGTTCCCTTTAATTTGTTTGTGTGAATTTTTTTTCTTCAGAATATCCTTATTGTAACGATGGTGTTAATTTAAGAACGGGATGATGATAAATATGTAGTTTAAAATTTTTTTATGAATTTATAAGCTTATTTCAGATTATTGAAATTACGAAGAAACTGTTGAACCTATTTTGACCAACAACCACTTATTTTAAATGTTATATGTCCAAAATGTCGAAAAAAATAGTAGCTTTAAATGGAAACTCGATTTTCCTAACTGATTTACAGGTTTTATGATGTGTGCTTAGGGGTTCATCTATATAATTATTCTTTACTAGTTTTTGCCCGCGGCTTCGCTCGCGTTAATGTAGATTTTATCAATAAATTCAGGTTGTCGATTGACACAGGAAGTATGACAATAAAAACGATGAACATATTGAGGTTGTTAGTCAATAGAGGTAGAGATAAAGAAAAAAACAAACTACACAATATAAATCAGGATTAAGTGTAGGAGTAGAAAAGAAGTAGCGGAGTGTGTGTCAGTAGAGTCACAGGTTATGCCTTGCCACGAATTGGAAGATCCTACTCCATCTTAAATTTTACTTACAGTTAATTAACATCCCTTATTTACTCCGCTTGTTCTTGACCATTGCAATCATGGGCACAGAATAGATCATTATTTTAGGACGCTCCTATATACTATGTTGTATGTCCTTCCATTTGGCACAAATACATACAAATTCTGGGCATTGGACACATGCGAACAGGCTACATATAGCTGGCCATGGGAAAAACATGGCATTTCCAAATGCACCCCTGCTACCTGCAATGTTTGCCCTTGCGCTTTGTTAATAGTAATAGCAAAACTAAGTTTGATTGGAAACTGGAGTCTTTTG
>CABFWO010001556.1:45494-72681 GCA_902155825.1 Timema genevievae | reverse complement strand
TATGCGAAATTTCATGATGATCGGTCGAGTAGTTTAGGCTTTAGGCGTGAAAGCGTAACAAACAAACAAACAAACAAACAAACAAATAAACAAACTCACATTCGCATTTTTTATGAAAGAAAGGTACACTATGTCCTTTCCTGTACCCATGACAACGTGTATGCGAAATTTCATGATAATCGGTCGAGTAGTTTAGGCGTGAAAGCGTAACAAACAATTACAAACAAACAAACTCACATTCGCATTTTTTCTGGATGAAAGGTACCCTATGTCCTTTTCTGTACCCATGACAACGTGTATGCGAAATTTCATGATGATCGGTCTAGTAGTTTAGGCGTGAAAGCGTAACAAACAAACAAACAAACAAACTCACTTTCGCATTTATAATAGTTAGGATTAACATCATGACGGAAACCATGATTTGTGTATAGTTGTATATCAGTAAATAAAATATTTCTCTTTGGCTAAAAATAATAACAGTTCAATCATTATCTAAGTGGAATGGTGAAACCAATAGTAAGCTGGTAAAGGTATTAAAAGATATTTAAAGTTATTTAAAGATATTATCTTGATTTGAAGGTGAAAAAAGCAAGTTTTTCTTCAGATTAAACATTGAAAGCTCAAAATCTACGTAAAGTTGATAGTCTTTGGTGAGTAAACCTTCAACTAGAAGGTATAGTAAGGCCTTGTATAGAATCTTTCCAATAACAATTTTTGAACACATTTTAGAACACATTTTGAACACATTTTACATTATATAATCTGCAGTCAACACTGCAACGATCCATTAGTAGGCTATATTATATTTACGTTTCTATAAATGCATGCATAATCCTTATAAAAGTTTAATAACTATTTATATATACTTCAATGACTATGTGTTACTAGTGCTTTGGACTTATTGACCATGATGAAATTTAACTTCATACCATATTAGTAGTGGTATTGACAGTTGAAAACGGGCTGTAATTGGCCTAGAGATCGTCACGTGACCACACCCTCTCAATCTTTGATTGGCTGTTGGCACTGGGTCATGACTTTCCCCCTCCCCTCTGACCCCTTTTCTCGGTGCTCCAAACTTGTTGGTTCCTGCCCAAACTTGTTTGTTCCTGGCTCATTGATTTTTAATTTATGCTCACTGTTTTTTTATGTCTGGGTAGGATTGGGAATGGCGTTGGAGTTTTTTTATTTATTTATTGGTGTGGGAGTTTACTTTATTTATTGGTAGAGGGAACGTGCAGTCCACGTCATCAGGCACGCGTTGTGCGACGGTTGAGTTTGGGAATGAGTGACGGAGTCTCCCCACCATTACATAAACAGTACACAGAATTAACTAAGCTACGCTGCTTCCTTGCTCGGCTGATGTGACTTTCACTTCCCCCCTAATTTTATCATAACCCTCTTCGTGAGATCTGTGGGGTCAAATCCCTCGTGGTGGTAATGTTTGATGTCGCAACAACCCTTAGCGGGATTTGTTAACCCTAAACTTATTATACATGTTGAAAGCGGGTAGTAGTGACCCTATTGAAGAGTCACTAACCCACCCCAACCCAAGCCCTCTTGACATATCGGGTCTTAGCCCTATGAAGGCCCCAGCTCAAATGTGTTTTCTAACGTTCATTGCTGGGCCGATTTTTCGGAAACAATCCCTATTAAAGTACCGTGTTGTGTTTCAGCGTTCGACATGTAAGATAACATGTATTAGAACCTTGATATCTTTGCCCGAATGAGAGACAAAATAATAAAATTAGTGGTTGTAGGGATTTACCACAATTTGCGCTAGGTTAAAATGCGAGAAGGTGTCTACCTACCAAGATGCAAATTAAAACATATAGGTAATTACAAATAGCCAAAAATATTATTTATGCTTTTAGTGATTATTACTCCATCTAGATATCATTGACACCTGGACAAGAGAATCGAACTCAGGACTCTTGGCTCAGCAAACAAATTATCAAGCGCAATATACAGTTCTCTCTCTCTTTTTTAATAATCGGTTAAAGCAAAAATATATTATTATTATTAGCACCGCGTCTTACTACCCGTTCGGGTTATACGCACAGCAAAAATATAATTTCTACGGTTAATTTATATGTCGTTATACTTAAACATGTTGAAACACTATATTCTCGTTTTAAAAGCATCTACCCTCTGCAGAGTGTCAAATTGAAGCCAACGCCTTCTAGATATTGTTGAGAGATAGAATAATAAAATGAGTGGTTGTAGGGATGTGCCAGCATTTACACTGGGTTGATATGTGAAAACATATAGGTAATCCAAGAATCAAGTAGCCAAAGGTATTTTAGTGTTTTTAGTGATGATTATTCCTAAACATGGGAATAGAACCATCCAACGTCATATGGATATCTTTGCCCGAACAAGAGACAGAATAATAAAATTAGTGGGTGTAGGGATGTACCATCATTTGCGCTTGGGTTATGTGAAACTATGTCTACCTACCAAAATGTAAATTAAAACATATAGGCAGTTTCAAATAGACAAATTTATTATTTATGCTTTTAGTAAGGATTACTCCATCTGGATATCATCGAAACCTGGAAACGTGATTCGAACCCGGGACCTTTGTCTTACCAAACCAATTATCATGCGCAATATAGTGTTCTCTCACTTTTTAATAATCAGCTAAAGCATCAATATAATTTATATGGTTAATTATTATATTGGTATACTTTAACACATAGAAACACTATATTTTCGTTTTAAGAGCATCCATCTTCAGCAGAGTGTCAAATTGAAGCCAACGCCTTCTGGATATCTTTGCCCGAATAAGAGACAGAATAATAAAACTAGTATGCGTACAACCCAAACGGGTAGTAAGACGCGATGCTATTTAGATTATTGTATGAATAGTAATAATTACATTTATTTAATATGTATTTGTACGGGCTATCACAAGATATTGAACATGTCATAATTACCAATTTTATTCACTAGATGGCGCAGAATGAAAGTGCTTAAAAAATTAATACAAGTTAATATAAGTGTGGCTTATTATAATAATTTCAATTTGTTTGTGTGTGCTCGCGCGTACGTTTGTGAACTTGCCATCTTAACTTAAACCAAAGTTAGTTAATTTATAAACGCTATATAAAGAGTGAAACTGTTTACAATCATAATAAGAAGATACTGTATTAGCTTTTCTACTCTTTAATATATATACAATACATTGATCCAAAAATTATTATTTTTGGTAATGTTTTATTAACTCACATATGTGAACAATAAAGCATAACATTTACTAGTTGGCACTATTTGATATTTCATTCCAGCAATGTTATCAAGTGTATATTGCTAGCTCTTCCCTGTCTCTGAATATCCAGGGATTTCCAAAACAGCATGTTTTTAGGTTTTTTAAATAATTACATTTTCCTACTAGTTCTTTCCGTTGACAATCAGCAATTAATTAATTTATGACATTAATATCGTGCATCCCCAAAAACCACAACATTGAGTTTTTCTTACAAACAGCTATATTATTTAAGTATTGTGACCACTACAGGTAATTAAGGTGACAAATTAAAGTGCAACATGAATTATATAATTGTGATAGCAAAAAACTTATTATCAATATTTTACCTAATAAAAAACCAGGGGAGAATATAATCTCTTCTACCATCTAGAAAAGGAGTAGGAGTCACCTCCAAAATATTTTGGGACACGCTGAGAGGCACTAAAATGCATATTGACAATGTCTCCAAAGTTCTTACCCGGCATTCTTACTCTCCCCACACCCTCAAGAACAATAACGTTCAGCTCATTGCTGGCCTCTTTCGAAAGCAAAACGTTATATCTTTTGTTTTTCTCAAGTTCGTTAAAGCACCTGACACGATTGTATTCCTTTTTCTCGATCTGCTCTAACGCACTGCACAATACCGCTTCATCCCAACAGGCATCCTGGTGATCAGGATTTGGAGGTGTTTGATGACATTGATGTTTGTGTCGAATAAGGTTGGAGAGCTTTGCGTAGGATCCCTCACAAATACCGCATTTAAATGACATAATGGCAGCTGGAGATACAGCGAAAGAAATATCTCTGAGATAAAAAAACACTCTCGCTCAAGCAGCAACGCCCTCCACTCACAAACTGAGCTATCTTATGTATGTTCCCCTCTCACATTTTTCAAAATGTCACCACTTGCTCCAATGACTTCAGCAGAGTGCTACGGCAACATGAGCGCGCTTAGTTTTTTAATTCACTTTTAAACATCACACTTTGTCCTCCGAGATATATACTACATTGTGGTTTAGATTTAAATCTCTTACAATACAAATAATAGTTAGACTTTGGAAGGAAGACGTTATTGAAACTGCCCAGACCGATTATGTAATCATTGGGAATTTCACCCTTAATTTTAATATTTGAATACGTTTTGTACATTGTTAAATTCTCGAGATGTATGGGTTCTTTGGACTTTACCTCCTCCTCCGTTGGTGGTGGGCATGCGGGTGACTCTGGCTGAAAGTACTCTGGTATTTGGTAGGCAGATGACTCTGGCGACTGGTATGGTGGTGACTCTGGGGTTGGGGCTGTGGCTGTAGCGTCGTGAAGGGTAGTGGTGGGTGGTGTAGTGCGTGGAAGGGTGGTGGAGGCCTGGGCAATACGGCTACAACGTCCCCTTTGGGGAAATTTTAAACAGCACATGTCATATCTTACAGCTAAGACTCCTCGATTCTCTCGTAGGGTATTCGCAGAACTCGAAGTAGCCTCGCTCCTCTATATCATTTTTAACTACTTTTTAAATTACATGTCTATAGCTCACAGCCACAATGTGAATATTTTCTGCTGTCATATAGGCAAACCCCGCAATCGTATGACCCACACACATTAAATTAATATATTCGGCTCTAATCATGGTGAGCGTACGTGTTGGATGGCTTATAGGGTCTATTTTACAATACGGTATTACACGTGCACATGTATTAACTGCCCAGTTGCTCGATGTTGATGCTAATAACTGCTTGACTCTTCTGCCCGTCTGTTAAACGCTTTCAAATTTCACAATGGTAGGTGATCCGGGTTTTACTCCGGCGTAGGTAAATACCAGTTTTTCGTTATTAAGCTCGCAAACGTCTTCATATGTTAGAGTACCAAAATGACAGGGTAAAAATTCACAAAGCTCGCCATCTAAATTTGGATTTTAGGCGTCTCCCGAACTTTGTATTGACCGCTTTTGATTTATCCACCGAGTACTTTGATCGTCGATTAGATCACACAATTTGACGGTCTGCACGGCGTCACCAATATTTACCAGCTGCTATAACTTGTCAATCTTGATCCGCTTTAAAAAAGTTTATAAATAGATGACCAAGCGGTCCCCTTATATATTCACCCCTCCCTCCCGTGATCGACGTCACGTGGTCTTGCGGTGGTATGAGATGAACAGGGTCAATGACCTCACGGTTTCAAGAACGTGATATATTCCTGTCTTGTCTGGTCTTGTCTTGTTGAGCCACCAAACTGGCGCCAGGTATGAGTCATCTGGGAAAACCCATTGCCAGTGGAGGATTGCGACATCACCTATTCCTGTCTCAACACGTCGTGCCTCCAAACTGGTACCACAGGGTTTCCGATGATTATTCTTGTCTCGACTTGTCGAAGTGCCACTTTGACGACGGTGAGCGGTCGATTCTTGTTAAACAGTATAGAGCTACCGTTATTCGACAATTGTGCTCACGCATCCACTGAGTGTTTATGTACTCTCAGAAATCCACTAGTTCGGGGTAGTGTTTTCCCGAACCATATGCTAGTACACACTTACCTGGTCTAATTATATCTAGTGTTCGACCAGTTTTAACTGATGTTTGATTTCACCCTAGCAAATGCGCATCTGTGAAAGATATTGAGGTTAGAGTCCCTGTGGTCCCATCACCTAAATGTCAGGCTCATCTAATTCTGGCAGGGGAGGTAGAAATCAAATACTTGCTTGTTAAACTGTTGGTATTTATCCCTCCGGCTAAAAATTCTGGAACATTTTCTTAATCATCCCTACCAAATTATATTAATTTATATATATAAGTTTAACCAGAAAGGATGCATGAAGCTCAGGTAGTTATGTTGGGGGAGTTTGGAATTGAATTCTTGCAGGGTAAACTGTTGGTATTTCTACCTCCAGGTAAAATGCTGAAACATTTTCTTAAACCTCCCTATCACATTATCTTAATTAATATATATATAGACGTTTAATCAGAAAAGATGCGTGTAGCTCATCTAGATATGGTGGTGAAGGTCAGAGGTTCGAATCTCTGATGAGATGTACTTTCACTAGTTCTCACTAAATGGTTTCCCTTTCCCTCACTCCACGTAAACGCTGGAATATTTATACCTTACTCGTCCGCCAACAGTGGTCCATGTTGGTATGTCAGATACCTATATCCATGCATGTCAACGGACAATACTGAACAACCAATTTTAGTGGATTTTGTGGCGGGGAAGCGGCCCCTAACTGAGGCTTCTGAGGCCCCTGTTTGTGCATATTCAGAGCTGTGTCAGTGCTCTCTAGTTGTGACATCACCGGGAAAACTCATTACCACATATGTGGGGAAGGGGGTAGAGGGTGTGGTGGTGGTTGCAACATTATTCAAGGTCATGATATATTCTTGTCTCGACTTGTATTGTCGATCCGCCAAACTGGCGCCAGGTATGAGTCATTAGGGTTGCGAAAGAGCGGTGACGTCATCAGTAAAACCCATTACCACATAGATGGAGAAGGGGAGGGGAGGGTTGCGACACTCAAAATAGATTGAGAGTCTTGTGGCTGGGAAACATTTCTCACACTCTACGATAAACAGCTGGCCAGAGAGAATGCTCCTACAAGCTCACGCCCTCAGTAGCGATGCCTGGGACGTCACGGGAGTAATGTCCAACGCCATGGACTGCACGTTCCTTTTACCAATAAATAAAATAAACTCCCATACCATTTAATAAATAAAAACTCCAACTCCAGTCCCAAACATACCCAGACATATAAACCAAGGCGCACACATAAAAACCAATGAGCACAATTAAAAAACCAATGAGACAGGAACAAACAAATTTGGGCAGGAACCAACAAGTTTGGACAAGAACCAACAAGTTTGGAACACCGAATAAAGGAGTTATAGGGGAGCGGATCAAGGGGAGGGGAGGGGAAGCCACGATCCAATGCCAACAACCAATCAGAGAGCAAAGGGGTGTGGTAACGTGACGAGCTCTAAGCCAATCACAGCCTGTTTTCAACGGTCAATACTACTGCTCATATTATATTCATCTCCAATTGACAATTCTATTAGCAGCTCAACTCACTTATGTGGCTGCATAGTCTAAGGCGTCACTCTTACAATAGATTAGCTGCTGGTGACAAAGAGCTTAGGGTTTGGTTCCCACTCGGGTGAATTGAGAGTGATTTTTTCTAAATGCATTTCCACGCTTCCTCCTAGCATGTGTGCGTACACTTCCTATAGATTAAATTTTCCTCCTCCCTAACATATAAGCGTAATTAGTACATATGCATATAATATAAACGGGTTGTAAAACGCGACACTTAGCGAAAGAATATTAAAATATCTTGTTCGATGGTCGAATGATGGAAGGCAATAATGTCCAAACAGAGGTTCATAGGCCAAATTCAACCAGTGAGTAGGTTCTGTGCTAGACCGCCAGCTCATATTGTAACTATTCAAATTTCACAAATAAATAACAAATAATGTTCTCAGAACCAACTTAAGTTAGCCATAATTTTCTTTTAGATTAGTTCTGCTTTTAGTGTTACTTGTAAAATGTATAAGTAAATAAATGTATTTGTAAAAGACAAATAATTATTATTTTATGAATTTATTTTTATTAGAGCATAAGTTATTTTAAATGTCATGTACGACCTCCGACCAACTCCCCAGAATTTATGCTGCCCTCAATCGGGGGAAGATTGTTCATGCCTGGTCTAAGGTGCCACTCTCTTAAATAGATACTTTTTTTCTTGGCACTGTGTACTGCTACCAGTTTGGGTTTTACGCCTATGTATTAACTACGCTAATAGGCTAAGGATGAATAAAGTTGAATTTTAGGTGAAATGTACCCACATTTACGGGGAGAGTAGGGTGAGAAACCATTTAGGGAAGACCATCCTTCGTACACCCGATTGGAATCTAACCACGATATCCCCGTCATTGGGAGTCTATGCCATTGCAAGACTGACACCTTAGACCATGAGGCCAACGAAGCAGGTCACTCTCTTAAAGACTGGACTACTGACGATGGTAAGATGGAAGCTCGAATGTCAATCGGGTGTACTGAGAGTGGTTTTTATTATAAAATTAATTGGATTTCATAAGCCTCTGACATCTATCAATTTGAATAACTTCTCGACATAAAAAATGAGTTTATAAAAAGTTGTTAAAGTAGTAACATCTTAATTATTTAATTTTAGCACCACTTATTACTATTGTTTAGGCTATACGCAAATATATTAATAATTTAAACTAAAAAATAAATTTTTCAACAATAAACAGCTATATCACCAACTAAGCTATGTGTTGTGTACGTTTTCTAATCACACTACTATAAATTAATAAAAATTCTTGTTTATGAAAATGATAAATATTTAAAAAGTATATTTACATACTCTACAATATTTTATTTAAATAGGTCCACTACATCTTTAATAATGTGTAGTATTTATTATTAAAAATGATTAATTTGCAAAATAAAAGGTGCTTTTTTTCTCAAAATACTATTAATATGTATATATATTCAAGATCAACATGAAATTTCCTATAATGTTGGTTTTGTTAAAACCATTGTAAAAATAGAAGAAGAGGGATCTATATTTATCCACCCAGAAATAAAGGATACAGGTAAAGCTACTTTTTCTACGTAAGACAAAAAAAAAAAAGAGACGAAACCACCAACAAATCCAAGCTCGCTGTCAACTTCGAATAACAACGAAAGTAGGCAAGGATCCACTAAAAAAGCAAAATCTACTAGCATGAACTGAACCCTCTCACGTTCTCCGTGGTGGCTCACACAGGCTCACGAAAGTAACGCAAAGAAAAAAAAAATCAAAAAAAGGTAAGGAGGATAAGGGTGGGTGAAAAAATCTCGTTTGTTTTAGCTGGCAGGCTGTGTCAACGATCTCTGGATGAGATTCAGCCCTCCCCCCCCCCTTTTTTTTTCAGCCTGGCGCTATACCACCGCCTCACCCCCTACGTTTTTCTTTCCCCCCACTACGCCACTGAAGGATTGCTCGCGCAAGGTGTTGCACTTCGATCAGTTTGAAATCCATTGCAACCAGACATCATCCCTTCTTAGAGCCCAACTGACAGAGAATTCAATCTGATAAAACTAAAATGTTGAAGGGATCAAACAAAATTTTTTTGTTTGTTTCAATTTAATAAAAATGTTAGTCGTCTTTCATTAATTTTTTTTTAATCCACAACTATTCAAATGTAACATATAAATGAAAGTAGGGGAAAGATTAGCCAGTACTAATGTACCATTGCCCAGGGGATGCCCGAATGTACTAATTGTACTTCCTTTTCCGTAGAGGATCTTGCCTGTCCCGATGAGATGAGGTGAGTATGAAGGTGTAGAACAAGTGTAAACACTTAAACCTAACTTAAGCCTAATTAATCAAACCCTGGTGACCTTTGGGGAAATTCAACTTCATAAAAAAAATATCCTAGGTACCATTCTGGAATTAAACCATGGATCCCCTAGGTTGGTAGACAGGTGCACTGACCACTACACCATGGGGCCAGTTAATTGAACTTACTATTTATACACTTAAAATAATTGGTCTACAAGTGGGTACTCTGGTTACATTCGGGATGGTGCTTGATAGTTGATACAATTTATTCACCTCATAAAGATGAGAACATGGACTAAACGTCAATCCCCTCTATTCTTATTTACCCGTGATTGCTAGGATGGGGCTAGAATCCCGGTTGGCTGTACTGATTGTAGGTTTCATAAATGATTTCACACTCTCCTTTCAAACAAGTTCTTGGTCATCACCTCTAAATTATACATTCCTCCTACCTTTTCCAATATGTTGCGTGTACCCTGGACGGGTAGTAAGATGTGTTTAAAAAATAAAATATATATAAAAATTTGATCCGTGATTTCAATAAGAAATATGGCGCTAATACTTTGTGTTTGATATTTAACGTATTTTCTTAGCTAAATTTTAAAAAAACACCATAAGTTCATCTAATACTTGTATAGAGTATAAATATATATCTGTTTATTTAGTTACGTCCTACCACGCGTTTCTATTATAATGTAATGTCATTATCACCCAAATTAAGGGAAAATCAAATCGATTGCAGCTTAAACTGAATTTGATCCACGTTAACATTATATTTATATTATTTTAAAGTAAGTCTTTAAACATGTATTTAAAACAAAAAAATACAATAACAATTTTTAAAAATTGTTAGAAATTTATGTTCAATATATTTTAAAGACTTATGATATCTTTATTTATTTTAGAAAATCCATGTTATATTTGAATATAATCTTTTTGTCGATTTTTCACAATCACATTATTTTGTTTAGTTTTTAATAACTATTTATTTAATTAATATTAAGTAAATATCAAATTAGCCTTGCAAATGATTCACTCTTTGGTAACAATCAAACTATTTTAATTCACATGCGAAAGTAAGAACTCACCGTTTCTATACTGACGAAAGTGTGGTTTGAAGTAGTAATCACACCAGAAGCTGATCGCGTATGGTTGTATAACCATGAACTGAGGGGCTCCTCTAACAGAACGAATCTATTACATACAGGATAGTTATGATTCACATTTAAGTTCATGTGAAGGTCATTGCAATCCACACAGACGTTCTGCAGAGTGCAGTCAACAAACTTCTTTCAAAAAGGATCTAAGTCTAACACAGTTATTGTTTTGACACGATACAGCTTAGCTCATGTTCTGATATTTGTCTAGAGATATAAACTTTGTACAGTATTTTGGAAATAATTTTGGTTTAGTTAAGAGTTATATTATTTAGATTAAATATTTAAAAACATAATTTTATTAAAAATGTTTGATTGAAAATAGTTAGAAATTAGATTAAATACATATTATTTAACCGTTAACTTAAAAAAAATGTGTATTACTATTAAGCACCAATTAATGGAAGTCTGTTTATCCAAACAAATATTTTATCTGTAAGACCATCAAGGAGTTAATTTTTACAAAATTATATTTGAATCTCGATGAGTTACTAGTAAGGAGAAATATTTTATTTCAGGTGGAAGTGGTTGTATTAAATATAAAGCTGCTTAAAATAATTTGGTAATTTTGTTACTTTTTTGTCTATAATATAATATTTAATTTTCCAACGCCAATTTTCGGATTGTTACTCTATCAGTTTTTGTGTGGTGATAATTTGTTTTCATAAAATAAAATGACTTTTTTTACACAAATTATATTATTTTTTAAATTTAAATATAATAATATATTTGTAATATGGTTTTGATAATTAATAAATATTATTGCTGGAACTGCTGCAGTTACATAAAATAATACTTAGAACCTTTCTTAACTAAGTTCTTGATTTCTCCCTTTGACCTAATGGCAAGTTATTATTCTGTTAAGCGTTTGGGTGACAAACCGTTGTAGAATACCGAGTAGTTCAGCTAATAAAGCAATTGGTCATGACTGCTCGATTAAAGGAGTCGGTACTCGTATAGCTAGGTGTGGGCTGGCGTTATTATCTCCGGAAGGGTTTGGTTCATCCACCAACTTAGAACACTTGAAATGGGCTTGTCAAACAGTTTTACTCCCCATTCTCTCTCCAGGCGAGTGTCAGTGCATTTGATATGTGTCATGTTTCCTTGGGTTTGTTATTTTAGTTCAATTTGTATAGAAAGGGCCTAATTTAACATCTATAAGAGTTAATATATCTATAGCTCATTTATCATGGGAGTGTAAGGTGACAGCTATCATAATATTCTTTATTGAAATTATTGTTTGAAAGTATTATTAGAACTGTTTGATAAGACTATATATTAATAATATATTATTACCAAAAAAACTCAATATTGTGAGACCACATGTGAGACACACCGGCCGAGTGGCCACCTCCGTTAATGATGATAGTGCTAACATTATTTCAATGAAAGGTGTCATGTGGTCAGCACAATGGTCCCTTCAATCGCTAATCTCATTTTTCTTCTTATTCCTTTTTAAAGTATTTCTTCATTTGTCCTCAACAGGCTGAGTTTGACCCCTTCCTGACCCAATGATTCACAGAAATATTTTGGAAGCACCAGGGATCAAACCCAGGGCCTCTGGATCAGTAACCAGGAACTCTGACCACTAGATCGCAGAAGTGGTCAATATCGTATTACCAAGAATTATTTCAAATTGGTTGATATTAATGAATTTCATCCAATGTTGGCAATAAATAGCCTGTTAGCTATATTCCCACAGTTGATGAGGAATACTTTAATATATTCATACGTCAAGTCATGTGATATTCAGATTTCATGTCGATAGATATTATCAATACGTATGAAATAACAATATTTATTTATTAAAATGTTATCAATATTGGCTACAATAAAATACTTCTTTATTTAAAAAAATACCTTTCATATGGAAATTGGACTAAATGCATTTTTAATAATGAAAACAAATATAAAAACTAAATATTTTCGAAGGGTAATCCAATAAAGATGATTTATTAGTAATACTTTTAGAACTCATACCAATATGGATGGCTGGTATGTTTTTAAGTTTATTGCTATGTACAAAAAAATTTGAACAAATTTCATTAAGTGTTATTTTACTTAACTATAGTTTATCTTAACCCGATTTTCAAGATTAGTTTAGAACAATATTTATGTGCTACAATGCATTTTTTAGCACCGCGTCTTACTACCCGCTTGGATTAAACGCTTATTTACTAGTTACGCTAGTGGTTTTAGGAACCAAGAAAATTATGTTTAGAGTAAGTCTACCCAAGTTTGCGTGGTGGGAGAGTGGAAAACCTCTTTTAAAAGAAACGCGCTCAGTACCACCAATTGAGATTAGAACTTTGATCTCCCCGTCACTGGCAGTCTATTTTACTGAGAGAGCAGCGCCTTATACCATGTGGCCATCGAAGTGGTCTGCTATCATGTTAACGTTTTTAACGGCCTTCTTATAAATCTTGAGAATAAAGTTAAAATTTGACTGTATACAACTAATATTTTACCCACTCCGATGGACACGCAGACAAAAGAGTCAATTTTATATTATTTGTTTCTGGTGATGATAAAGTTGGTGTTCACATCTTGACTGAGTGTATGCCTGTATTTTCCTAAAAAAAATTCTTATGTTTTTCAAAATAAATGCGGATGTATCTAATTTAAATTCCATCTTCTTATTCCTGTACCCATTACTATAAATCTGTGATTACCAGGATACAAAGTGAAAGCTTAAGGCGGAATGGAATGGAACGTGAGAAAAATACAGTGTTTTTACACTTTTTATATCAAAACATCTTTTCGATCAAAATAAATCAAATATTACTTCAGTAGAAACACGGAGTTCAATTTTCTACACGTGGTGACCTCAAAATCTCTTGAATATATGTCAAGGATATCCGGAAATTTTCTGACAACTTTGTCTCTTCATTTAAAAAGTTTATCATCTAGTGCCGCTATGCTAATGAAATATATTCAGGAATGGTTGATATCAACATGTGAAGAAAATTAAACTCTCTATTTGTACTGGAGTAATATTTGATTTATTTTGTCAAAAAAAAAACTTTTGCCATAAAATCTTCAAAAAACACTGGCCTTTTCTCGCGTCCCCTTAAATCAATGAAACATTTAAACATTTCAAATCGTCAGCCATTAAAAAAAATATATTATTAACACTTACTAAAGATAATATATTCTAGTTTCTAACAAAAATTGATATTAATTATTAATAATATCATTTTGATTCAATAAAATTTAAATAAGCTATATATTAACAAAAATGTTAGTATGGACTTTTTATTTAACCTCTGTAATCATATCAGCCAATTAAGTATTATATTTATTTTCTTACTTAACTAAGATTAACTAACAATGACTTATGATGAAAAAAATACCTTTTAGGATATTCTTTTTGTATTTGCTTTTAAGTTAATCTCAGAACTGTATTTATATAATTGACCCATATTAGATGAATTGATGTATTTATAGATATTTTTCAAGGCCCAAAAAAGAGCAACATTTCCTCATTTTTATACAACTATACAGTATACATTTTCCATCTTCACAAACTGTATATCACATTTAAAAACAAATATTACTGATCATAGCAATATATCAAAAAATTAGTATCTATATCAAAAATATTTACATACTAATGTATAATGAAATAAACAATATTTACCAGATTTGTCCTGAGTCTATCCTGGTGTACTTGCACAGAATGATACATATTTCTCTCTTCGTTTAGTTTTATTTTCGCCCTTAGAATACACATTTAATTTAAATTAATTTTTGCGATATGGTTCAGAAAGTAATCACTTTAAATACCATATGCATTTTTTTTCCAGATATTAGAAATACAACATACATGTACACATTTTGCCCCTAATAACGTAATTGATCTGTGCTCAAACTTCACGAGATTAAAGCATTTATAACTTATTACACTGATAATAAACCAAACCCATTTACAATTCAAACATTTATTTTTGTTTATGATAATAGAACACGCGATATATTTTAAAGGTTATTGAGATAGTTGACCACAAAGAAATATACTAGAAGTGACTACAGACGTCTGTTCCATCGTCTTTAACGATAGTAAAGGCTTTGAGAATAGAACTGTAACTATAATAATTGGGCTCTATGTCTTTTAGCTAAGCATCTTCAATGCAGTTGCTCTTTAGATGTCACCGCACGGGGGGTGTACAAACCCCGCCAGAGGTTACAACTGGATAATATGCTGTAATTAGAGATGAAAATTTTCTGGGAAATTTGGAATAGGAAAATTTTTCGCACTCGTGGTTTGCGGTGGAGGGTTTAAATTGTGAAGGCGGCACCTGGACCCTATTGTACTTCAAAATATAGTGTGTATGCGACGAGTGTGTTATAAGAAGGGGAGAGAGGGAAAGTGAGTGGGGGAGGGGTAGGTAGAAAACACAAAGGATAGAGGGGGGGGAGAAAAAATATTGGGCCAACCTTAAAATTATTTTTAATTAACTTATTGATGATAAATAATTGAAGTATGATTTATGAACACAATTGGTCTACAAAGGCTCGCATTCATTTGTTTCTTTACTACTTTTTTGAGCACCACGTTTTACTACCCGTTCGGGCTATACGGCCATGTACTAATTATGCTAATGT
Organism: Timema genevievae; assembly: GCA_902155825.1. Taxonomy (NCBI): domain Eukaryota; kingdom Metazoa; phylum Arthropoda; class Insecta; order Phasmatodea; family Timematidae; genus Timema; species Timema genevievae. The sequence goes on along the minus strand of CABFWO010001556.1, from coordinate 57,338 downwards.
GTTAGGGGTGAGAAAAGTAGAATGTAAATGAATTGCACCCGCATTTGTGTGGAGAGTGAATGGAAAACCATTTAGGAAAAACCTCCCTTAGTGCACCCGAATCGAACCCAAATCTTCCTGCTATCGGCAGTAAAGTCTAATGCGAGAGTAGCGCGTTGGACCGTGTGGCCACCGAAGCAGGTGTTTCTTACTACTACTACTACTACTACTACTACTATTAATTATTATTATTATTATTATTATTATTATTATCCATTTAATCAGTTGAGATTAATTTACAGAAATATTAATTAAAAATTTTCCGGCAAAAATACAGGGAAAACTTTTTGTCTCACATCTCTAGCTATAATTAAGGTTAAACCAATTCAGAATTAATATTGAATCTAACCCCTTTTGTTTAGCGAGCCGTTTCAACACCAGCAAACCATTTTAAATATTTTTTAATACTCGTATAGTTTGTTATCTATAATGAAATAAGAAATCTCAACTACGTACAAGATTTTGAATTGGTATAGCTGGGTGTCCGGTTAAAGATAGGATGAAAGTGTCTCAGGATAGGGCTAAATGGAAAACTTACCTTAGATTACCATGACTATTCGAGTTCCTTCTAGCCTAATAGTTTGTTATTGCCTGTTATAAAAATAATATAGGAAATAAAGTCTGATTTAAATACAATAGTGAAAGCTGATTTTCTTAAGAAAATTTTCATTCTCAATATAATGTAACTAAACCAGTGATTAAGATAATGAATTTCAACACAATTTTAAAATTCTTTATAAGATACTATATCGATGTATTTTAGAATTTTTAAAGTCCTTTTCAAATCAATAAGATCAAATTAAATGCAAAAGGATATATGTACCCTTAATTTAAGTTTCCCCTTAAACTAATAGTAATAATGTGTAAAATAAATAATATCTAGAATTAGTATAAACATAAATGTAAAAAATTCAACCAAAATAATTTTCTTTTAGTATTCTAGTATTTTATTTCATTATGTCCAAAAAATTTAAAATGTATCAAAAATCCCTTCTACTTTAGTGTTATTTACAAAAAATGTGTAAAAATTGTTTCCTTTTGATTTATTAAATATATTTCCTACTTATATAGTAGGATATGAAATTACTTTTAATAGCCAAAAAGTATCTAAAATATACTTACTGCAAAAATAGTCGTAATGGTTAAATAAATATAAATTAAATTTTTTTGGGAATAGTCATGGAAATTTCGGTAAGCGTGCAAACAAAATCCTTTCTTAAAGAAATATGAGATTAGAAAAAAAAATAGTTAATAAACTAATAAAAGAATCACAAATGCCCACACACAGCTGAGGCTCTATCAGCGATAAGCTTGACCTCTTTGATATCGTTCCTGACATTGGGGCCCACATGGGTGCAGTTCAACCGTGATCACATTGACAGGACTTGTTCTTGCCTGTATATTGATCTTACATCCACCCTCCAGGCGATTACTAGGATTCTTCATTCTTATTGGACCAGTTTCTCCTCCGCTTTCTTTGATCCTTTCATAGCAGTGTATTAACAACTCACCCATTTGAGTGTCCATATGGTCTAAGACGTCATTCTAGTTTTAGATTGGCCTGCTGATGACGGGGAGATCGGGGTTCAAATCCCGGTTTTTTCTACTCAGGGTGGTTGTTCCTAAATGGTTTCTCACTCTGCCTCCTCTCAAAAGCGGTTAAATTACATATAAAATGCTTCCTTCCCTAGCCTTACCATTAGAGTAATTATCATATATGTGTATAAGCTTAACAGATAGTAACACGCGATGATAAAAAAATTTGCAATTTATCGATGAAATAATAATTTTAACATATTCAAGAGCACAGAAAACAAGTTAATACAAATAACCAGATGCTGGTCATCCTTGGATTGCTCCTCAAGAAATTAACTTGTTGGTCGCGTGCAAGGAGGGGGTGGGGGGAAGCAAAGGAGAGGGAGAAGACACAGTTACACACAATATGAGTGTTGTAAATAAGAAGAAAAGTGTCTTTGTGTCTGCTGGAGGGGCGCTCATTGTTACAATTGACTGTAATGAGAAAGAAACAAGGGGAAAGAGAGAAGGTTTTTTTTTATGAGTCTTGTGTCCTTTATGAACAGGGTGATTAAAAATATATGTCACTACCTGAGTAGTTGGCTAAATGTTTATATCATAATAAAACATCTGTTTTTACCTATACTTGCATTTTCTTGAGCTTTAGCTCAATGTTTCGAAATTAGTGTATAAACAAATGTAAGGACCATCGTACTCTCAAAACAATGGATGCATTCGGAAATAATATCTTCTAACTATCTAATTGCTGGGCAAGCACAATTTTTTTTTCCCCCATGGTGTCTTATTACCCATACAGGCGTTCCATCTTTAATCATGCTAATAAGATGGTACATGGGTAAGTTATATATGTAGAGGAACTGTATCGGCGTTTGCGTGTAAGAAAAGTGGGAAAATATTTAGGAAAAATTACCCTCTGTACACACAACAGGGATGCAAACTCCGACCTCCTTGTAGCTGGCAAAACAGAGTTTATAAGCTCACTGAGTGGACGTTCAGCCCGTGTGGCCCTCAATGTGGGTCGCATAGGTTTTTTTTTTTTCCGTTGGTAAAAGTAGAATAGTAATATTACTGGAAGCCAACACGCTCATGCATCAGTGCAGGACTATGTGTGTGTGTGTGTGTGTGTGTGTTAAGCGAAGCACAGAACGCGCCACACAATGTATGATGGACCATTGATGGCTCAACACGTCTCATTCGAACGTTGGCACTCTGTCCACTCTCCACATTTTGCTCTTGAGTGTCCTGCACACTGAGTGACTCACTTCTCATGGTCTCACATACATTTTCTCCCATAGTGATACATAGTTTGCACAGTTTATGGTTGATCCTTCTTTTATATTATAAAATAAATTGAAAATTACACCTCCTTTAATTTATCTTAATTTGAATCTTGTATTATAAAGTATTTATAAGTTTATTCTTTTGTCAAGAATTGGATTTTTGTTATTTATTTAATGTAATTTTTTATAGGAAAATAATTTTAAGATACTAAAACGTGTGATCTTTCAAGTCTTGGCAAAATTGAGGGATAACTAAACACCTGAAGAATATGATCTACGCATTTCCCAAATGTGTTCAGGTAACGCTGACAGGCAGCTCAATGAAATAAGTCCTGATGGAGAGAGGTGTTTAGATAAAATAAACATAACACTTCTAAAGCCAGGCTCGTAGAAACCAGGCCTGATTAAGGTATATGATCGCGTCAGCGTCAATTGTACGATTCTAAAACTAGATCAGCTGAGTCTAGTACACAGAGAAACTACCATTAAATGTACGAGCTCACATGGCTCAACGCAGCAACCTAACGACAAATACAATTCATGGATTGTGGTTAGCACTTAATGACACGACAGTCAACTAAGCTGCACATGGTGATATATTGATTAGAAAAATATGCTAGACTTGTTGACACTGGCGTGGAAAAAGATAATGGCCTCAAGAAGCTGACGACATATGTAGTTAAAACTGAACCATTAAGCCACATGCCTTTGATAAGCATCAGGTATCATTTAAACTAACTTTGTTGGGAAAGAACTCGCAGTAAAACATTTCTAATACAACGCAATAATATAAAATAATGCCTTATAAATGGCTTCGTTTCGTCTGAAACGAGTGAAAGAAGGAAATCTTATATTGACTTTTAGGATTCATTGCCACTGTTATTACCTAAAAGATAGTCTGAAAATTGAAAAATGACACCTGAACACGGGAATTGAACCCGGGACCTTTGACTTAGTATGCCAATGCTCTTACCACTGAGCTATCCAGGAATCGTCCCATGGTCAGGGTCATTCTTTACTCAGATTTTAATGCAGAGTCTATGATGGACGTACGGAAATCTTTGGCTACAAATGTGTGATTTTATTAAGATCACGAGCTATCAGATAACGCAGCCACCTTCGACTCGGCAGTTGGATTAATGCTGCCACTTATACAATTATTATAATTATAAGGGATACCATAGTTAAGAATAAAAATATGAGTGAAGAATGACCCTGAGCACGGAACGATTCCTGGATAACTCAGTGATTGGAGCATTGGCGCATTAAGCCAAAGGTCCCGGGTTTGATTCCCGTGTCCAGGTATCATTTTTCAGTTTTCAGAATATGACATCTAGATGGAGAATTCCTCACTAAAAAGCATAAATAATAGCTTCGGCTATTTTATTCTTAAACCAAATTAGAAGTTTACTCCAACCATCATAAATTGAGCATAAATTCCAATGTTCATTAACGTTCGTGAAGATGGTTACTCAATTGGTATCCCTCAGATGGTTGTACAGTACATACATTTCCGTAATGCCGTAATGCCGTCAAAAATAAGAAAATCCATTCATAGTTAGTCAGTTGATTATTTTTACAATCCTCCTTTACTGGTTCATCTCAATACGTGCACAAAATAACTCGGAATGCAATGATGTATGCAAGAAACTACGAAAGATCAGATTTATTTATTACATTTACATGTAATTTTGGGTGACCTGAAATTATATTTGAATTATTTCCCAGACAGTTACCAAAAGTTAGGAATGACATATATTCATGTGTTTATCATTTAAAACTATAGAAACGTATGCATGTATCACAAAAGGTAGAGGGAAATGTTCTAAAAAGTATTTTAGGGAATTAAAAAGTGAAACACAAGACGGTGTAGATGACGGTGTACTCAAAATATCGGTGACTGTCCTCTCAAGACTGTGGTAAAGCAGTACCTAGTGTATGTTTCTAGAACCAAAATCATTTTACTTTTCTGGCTAAAGCTTTGTATCTAGAGTTTTCATAAGTTTCCTCAGAGGAGTATTTGAATTATATATCTATCCGTAAAATTGTAGGATAGTTTACTTATGGGTGAAAAGAGAAATAATTAATATTATCAAGATTAAATTAAAAGAGCATGATTAAAATTCGTAGCCAGACCCAATTTATCATTACAAACAAAATGGTGCATTTCATTTTATTGTTAAAATTACTTTGGAGATAATTTACGAATGCAGAGATTACCAATTTTGATCATATATCTGAAATTATTTTAGTGACGTAATAACATAACATTAAAATGCTGTAGGACTAGACATTTTGATTATTATTATTATTTTTAATGCATTAAAAAATAGTTATCAAGTTATAAGAAATAAGTTTTTTTAACTGAGGTCTGGAAAATATGGAGATAATTTCTATTCTAATTGGTGGACCAAGGTTGTTCCTCTTTTTTCTATATGTTCCTGAAACAATATATATATTATTTTATTTCACAACTCTTATGAGCTTTAAGTACATTTATTTTTAGGTAAGAGAGAAAGAAAGTCAGTGTGGTGCACTGTATTATTTATTTTTTAACTTATAATAGAGATATTAAAACAAGATATATCACTTTAAACGTGTTTTATGCGGTTTGACAATATGAACACAATGATTAGTTTTGTCTATGTCTTTTTCTGTGGGTGTGTCACTATTTGTCAACTAGTATAGGCATACTAACAAATTAATGTTAAATTAATTAAAACCTGTATCAGAAATTGTATCACATTCTACCTAGAGACAAACCAGGGTCCTCAAGATTCAAGAGACCTCTCTGAACATTGAGTAGCGGGTAAGGGTTGCGCTCGATAACCTATACGATCCCGATGCTGTTCAGATGTAATTAAGATATAACCAGATGTTCTACCCCATTTAACCCTCCCGTATCTTAATCAGCCATCACCAAACTCACATGGCATGAATATTGACTTGACTGTTTAGTTAGACGAATCCGTTAGTTTCACGTGGGCACGTCTGCATAGCTGAGCGGCTAGGGAAGTCAACTCAATATCTGGGGGCCCTGATTTTATCCTAAATAATTTCTAGAAACACATATTATAAAATTTGGGTTAGTCCCACTAGTACGATATTAAAATTACATAAATATATTATAGGAAGAGCCCAATCTGACAGCTATATCTACTCTCACGTGTTCATACCTCAAGTTATGTGATCTAGAGTTGTCACTTTTGATAGTTATTCCTTCCTTCACCTCTGACAAGATGTGTATTAATCACAACTTGTGAATGTGAGGAATGCCAGACCTTCACCGTGGTTCGGATTCCACGTTAAACTGTAGGTCCTCCATTTCATCTCACAATCACCCTACCATTACACATTAGCGTAAGTGCGTATAACCCGAGTGGGTAGTAAGTCGCGGTGCTAATAATAATAATAATAATAATAATAATTGATAGTTATTAATAATAGCTATAAGATATCACTGAAAAAAGGTAAATCATTATCAGTGTTGACCGTAAATAAAAGTTTGTATTTTCTAAAAGTTCCTTAGTATAAAAATTGAAATGTAGAATCTTATATACTTATGTATTATTAAATGAGTCAACGTATTCCTTCTAATCAAAAATATCTAAACACTTCACTTGATTTATGAATTATCTTCAACTGGCTACCCCACCATATATCTTGGTATGTTTAATATGTGTGCACCACATCTTCCTAAACAAATGGGCTTTCCGTGTACTTGAACTAATAGTATGGGATTGAAAAGGTATAATTTAGATAGAATGTTCCCTCATTTTCTTGGAGGGAAAGAACCAAACCAACCAGGAAAAAAAATTCAGTACACTCAACAGTGTGGCAAAACGGTCTAATGCGCTAAACTCGTGTTAGACTGACCTGCTGATGACTGGAAATCGGGTTTTGAAACCTGGTTGAGTCTACTGAGAGTGATTTTTATTGAATGGCTTTCCACTCTCTTTTCACGCATATGTGGTTAGATTACCCCTAAAATTCTATCCATACTTCATTATGGTAATGTTCATAATATATGCGTATAACTTGAAGGGGTAGTAAGAGGTGGTGGTAATAACAAATTCTACAAATTTCTCATCACTGAAAGCAGACCTACGGTGAGAGTAATGTCCTCGATTATGCGATCCCCTATGAAGAGTTTTTTATTATTATATCACTAGTTAATTCCATCTGGCCTATATGTGTTGAATTACAATAATACGTTGAAAATGGGGAAGATATAATTAGAGGAAATGTATCAAAATTGGTGGGAGGGGAGAGAGAAGCTATTTAGTAAATCCCACCTCCAGAAAACCCAGGTGGGGCTCAAACACCAACCTCCCAGTCCACAGCAAGCCATGTTATTTGTTTCTGGCATTAATTTTAGTGCACATGATATTAGGCACGTGCTATATCACCCTGGATAAGATGTAACAATAGATATATTATTAGGATTCAACAACATTTTAATATTAAGCTATGTTGTTTCTTAGCGTGACCTAATATAAATCAATTTTATTAAACCTAAATTTTTAATACCTCAATTAGAGAGTTATTATTTTTAAAACTAAAACTGCATCTTACTCTTTTTTAGGGCTATACACAATTCACACATATGTAAAGGGAATCATGCCTAGGAACTTTTGTTTAAAAAAAACACAACGTTTTTTGTAACAAACCTGACTACAATTGTGTTTAACTTGATTTTTTTTTATTTTCGATTTCCTTTAAAAGACACTTTAGCTGATGAAATTAGATGTATCAAATTTTTCAATCTTATTAACTGCAAGTATTTGATTTTTATATTTGACTTAATAATTTGTTAAAAATGAGCGTGTACATATTTCAATACGATCGACTTAATACTTTCTAAATTATTAAATATTTACTACTACATATAAAAATTAGATTTTTATGTAGCAGTTAGTTTTTATTTATCTGATTTTTATCTTACTGTACTAAGGCTTTAAATTCATTTAAAAAAATGGTGGATTAGCTATGATCTATTAGATATTTTATTTTTGCCTCTAGGAGGTCGGATTTTTATAATAGCCGGATACACATCTCATGGTGTTCATAGTTTTTTAGACATCAATTCAAAAAATACATGTTTTCGCGGATATACCATAGTTTATAGTTGACATGCTTGAATACTGGTGATTGTAGCGGTAATTTTAACTCATTTTTAAACCCACACAAGACCCTTCATCTCCATCTCAAGCACTTTAACACCACCGCCAAATAAGAGTATATATTACATCAAGGTCAGAGGTCATACAATTATAAGAAAGCTCACTCAGTCTTATTCTCGCCAAATTCTTCTATCTGTAGTCTGGCGAGGTTGTCAATCGCCAATCGAATCTTAGCCGCACGTACTAATTTTTTTATGTTGCTAAAGGGCTTATTTAAACCTTCCTCCACGTAAATTTGGATACATTTAATATAAAAATTTTATATCCCCACTGCATTAAAGTGTGAAAAGACCAGCCGGGTAGTACAACGGGGTGCTAAAATATTACTTATATATTTAAAATAAATGGGTGTTTATCTTACTAATATCCGAAATTGGGGTAGAGTTATTCTAAGATGCTTTAATGCACAGTTAATATAATCACATATAAATAAGATTACAGGGGCGTGCCCAGGATTTTGAGCTGGGGGAGATTTTACATAATAATTTTCATAATTACACCATTATATAGTTCAATTACTGTAGTATTTGAAATTTTACTCGAAATAGGGGGATAAGAAAGAGAATCAGCGATGTCACCTAAAAAGTGGGGGTCCAAATTTTTATTTCAAAGGATGCAAATGGTAATATTTAAGCTAGTTTGTACCAAAATTGGATCCTTGGCTTATCTTCTGTCACTGTGTACGCCACTGGTTAACAGGTCTGTGTTCACACATTCTTCTTCACACCCAGGATTTGCAGTTGTTAAGGGTGGGGGAATATAATAATATCTCAACTGCCCCTTCCCCTCTTCCTAATACAATAGTGTTTATATAATTGCTCTAAAATAATAATTTTCTTTACTGTGCCCACTTTAAATATGTATGTATAAATATAAAGACTTTAACCAATTATTTAAGATATTACGGTATCACAGGTCTAGATTTCATTTAATTGCTAATTTACAATAAAATTAAAAATCAACAGAAAAAAGTATTCCTCTGAAAAGCTATAATCACTACACAAAATTATTTGTTTTATATTAAATATAATTAAACAAAATATAAAATTGATTAATCAACAGTACTCGTATATAGTGCTAATCATATTTTTGTAATATTCGTAATTTTCTGGGAGAAGGCCTTCAGCTGGGGAGGGGCACCCCGCCCTCCACAGGTGCGCACCTATAAGAAGAAGTGGGACTTTAATTTAATTAAAATATTTATATTTTTATTGTACGCTTGTTTAGTTTAAAAATGGGTCTATCGTTCTTTGGATCTCTTTATATTAATATGTATTTGCACCGTAAAAACAACATGGCCGGGATATCCACATTTAGTCAAGCTAGTGGGCTAAGAATGAAAACTATTTTAGAGGGAATAAAACCGGAATAATGTAGAGGGATAATGGGACACCAATTAATTAAAAAAACACTCGCTACAAAGAGCTGGGATTCACACCATGGCCAACCATCACAGATAAACAATAATAGACGAGATTTACAATGAGTCCACGTGTCCACCTAGCTTCTAGGTGCTATATTACACACATACTTGTTTTCAGTCGGTGTACCATGAGTATAAAGTTTTTAAATATATATATATATATTTATTGAGCTCAATATTTATAGTTTTATATAAGTCCCTAGCTATTGTATAATTTATATATATTGTATATAATTTATTTTTTAGAACATTCCCAAAACCCACATCATTGTTTTGAAGATTTCTTAAAGGGTCTCTCAATTATCCTCTACGCTAATACGCGTGCACTTCCTCTAAAATTTTACTTCCTCCTCCCCGATCTATTAGCAAAATTAATATATATATATATATGCAGAGCTCGAATGGTTACTTTTAATCCAAGAATGTTTATATATATATATATATATAAAATCCAAGAATGTGTGTATATATATATATACAATAGAAGAAAGTAAGAGTGTGTGTGAGGGAGTATGTATCCAAAAAAAGATAAGGAACTTGTGTATAAGCTGGAAAGCTCAAATTTCTCGGAGAGGTATAAAACCAAAAACATTTAAAGACGGAAGATTTCTAAACGGGTTTCTGGGAAATGAGAAGAATTAGAAAAATAACCTTTAAATGTGAGTTATAAAATTAAAATTTGGCTGACAGGTAGAGAAACAACTCCGGATAACCAAATAAATCTTGAAATCTTTAATTTCTAAGAGTTAGTTGGAGAAAATAGTGTGAAGGGAGTGTTCAAAACTACCTATACTAATATAAATAACTATTTTTAAATTTGGTAGAAAATTGAAATCTGGCAGGCAGCTAAAGAAACCACTCCAAATAGTTCATAAAATTATTAAAGCTTTATATTTTTTAATTGGGGGTTCTTGAAAATTGTAAAAGGTGGCAACAACAGAAACAATTATTTTTAGTGTGGTAGAAAATTTAAATTTTGAACTCAGGTACAGGAGAGACAACTCGAGATAACCAAATAAATCTTACAAATTTAAATTTCTAATGGTGGTTAGAAAAATGATCATTTGGGATAGAGGTTTAAATTTCCAAAACTAATAGAATAAACGACTTCCCTATGTTGGTGGAAAATACGGAAGGAAGGTAAAGGCATTAAAAGAGTCTAAACACTTTAAATTTTAAATAGGACCTCAGTAAATATGGAAAGGGAGGATATAGAATTAAAAAACTTTGTTTGTAATAGAAAAGTTAAATTTGGTAAGTTGTTATAAGAAATCCTAAAGTTATTCCATTAAATATTAACATTTGAAATTTAAAATTGGGTGTTGATGAACTGGTGGAGTGACGGGAATAAAAATTTCCAGAAAGAAAACATTATCCTTCTTCTCCGTGTAGTAGAGAACCGAAATTCTTTAAGCATATATAGGGAGAGTAATAAAGTCTCTTACGAGTTTTAAATAGCAACATCTGCAATGGGGGCCCTCAATAATAATAAAATAAAGCAGTAATTTAATTAAATTATTGTGTTGACAAAGGGAGCCTTAGTCCATTTAGAGCATAGATTCTCAACCGAAGTGCCGCAGCAATTATGAGTAACGCAAGATTTTCAAGGGGGAAAATGTTAAGAGAATATAATAAAGATAATATAAAATAGTGAAAATAAATCAACAGAAGAAAGTTTTCTATTTTAGTGTTTCTCTGAATTGCACGTACCACGGTACACAATGTGAGACAATGTTTCCATTTTGATGACTTCATATTATTCATTTCAGTGGCATTATTAATTTTATTAATTTAAATTCTTTGTTTTGAGTGTTTATATCTTTCAAATAACTCAGTAAGGGAGTATGTAAACATGTTTATTTTAATTTTAAATCGTTAAAAATATTAAACACAATTAATATTGTTTAATACACTACTCTGATATATTCTACTTTGGATAAATAAATGGTACGGCGCACCGCACAGACTTTCTCTCTCTTTCTATAAACTCGTAAGATTTCTGAACGGAATAATGTACATTGTAATGTAGCGACATCCTCAATTCCACAACGAATTAAGGCCGGCGTACAACAACAAAAACGATACCATTAGCAGAAAATTTCAAAGATATAAAAAAAACAAATATTTCAGAGGAGCCGATAGGACTAACATCAAACAAAAGGACCGTACACTGATCCATTTGAGTTTTGTTTCCACGAACCCGCTCTACAAATATTTATTATTAGAAACAATTCAAAATTTTTGCCATTATATAAAAAAAACTTCCCATGACTAGGTGAAACTAGGGTACCAAAGTGACATAAAGAATAGGTAACAGTATAAGGTATTTTATTTATATATAAAAGTTAGATATTTTAAATATGATACAGAAGGATATATATAT
>CABFWO010001556.1:0-40556 GCA_902155825.1 Timema genevievae | reverse complement strand
GAGAAAATCGACTTTTTCTCTTTTTTCCCTTCAGTAAACTACCCTTAATTTTAGGGGTAGATATCCAATTCCAAAAACTCCTCGGGGCAACCCTATGAAAACCCTAGATATCAAGTTTCAGCTCAATCGGTAAAATAGTTTAGGCTCTAGTTGGAGGTACAGACGGACAGACAGACAGACAGACAGACAGACAGACGGAAATTCAAAAACCACTTTTTCGGATTCAGGAAGTCATGAAACGTCAAAATTCATCAAAATCTCAAGTTCGATTTTTTTGACGATCACCATACTTTCTCTACCTGTAAGATAGAGAGAAAGTAAAAATAATGTGAGATACAAAACGCTTACGAAAATACTTATAAGGGTGTCACGAGATTATAATGCCCTTCACAAAATTTCCGCTAGCCTAGAAAGGTTGAGGATCCCTGATTTATGGGCCACAAACAAATTTATTTATCAAACCACTTCTTACTACTCGTTCGTGCTATTATTATTATTAGCACCGCATCTTACTACCCGTTCGGTTTATACGCACTTACGCTAATGTGCAATGGTAGGATGATTGTGAGATGAAATGGAGGACCTACAGTTTAACGTGGAATCCGAACCATGGTGGAGGCCTGGCACGCCACACATTCACAAATTGTGATTAATACACATCTTGTCAGAGGTGAAGGAAGGGTTTGGCAATCAGATAAATCTGTGCCGGGACCGAGGATTGAACCCCGGACCCTCAGCACAGAAGCCTGACACCTTACCCCTAGACCACCAGGTCACCTTCGTTCGTGCTAATCACACTTAATTGCACTATTGCGTTCAGAATGAGGAAGCTAGTAATGAATGAAAATTCACCCGCGTTTCGTAGAGGGAGAGTGGGGAATAATTTAGTAAGTTCACCAGTGGAACACACATCTGTTACTCGAGCCCAAGCCTTCCAGTCACCATAAAATTAAGCCAAGAGAGATTTACGCTAATTCCGCTTGCTCACCAATACGGGTAGCAAGTATATTATATTAAAGATAATTTTCATAGTCAATTTTTACTATTGTATATATATATTTATATGCCATAAAAACTTGTAATAAATTAACATAACAATTAATTAGTTGCTTTATTTTCATAATATATGAATTAATTTGGTGTGTCGAGTAAAGTATGGATTATCAATATAAACTGTATTATTAATATTTATGTTAATAGCTTTCAAAACAATAAGTGAAAAACATGTCAAGTGTCCTCAGCTGGATTTAGACCCTAACCTCCCAATTTGTTTGTTTAATTTTTACATACACAAGTTTTGCTATCAGCTGTAGGGTCAAGGGTGAATGTTAACTGTGCTATCCTTATCTGAAAAGATTAATTTCTCTCTCTCTTTCCCCAACCCACATTCAGACCAGTATTTTCTGCCTCCCAGAAGATAAAAAAAACTATCTTGTGTGTTAAAAGGACTGAAGTACCAATTTTTACTATCGTGCGGCAGTTTTAGAGCAAGCGAGTAGCATAGGTCTTACCTCTGGGAATACTTTCTCCTAAGTGAGCTATTGAGAGCCAAAGCAGACTTTTGAGGATGTAACATGCAAAACCTCACAGGTCCACCTAATCAGTTTTTTCAGAATTGAGGAAAAACACGTTTCCTATGTTTCCTTTGAGAAAATGTAACCATTTTAAGGCTAATTGAGCTTAAATTGGTCTTAGAAACCATTCAGTATACTTTAGCCAAAGCAGAATTCTGATATATTTCAGAATTGTAGGAGGGGAACAGTTCCTTGGATGGAAATATTTTATCATATTTACTTATTTGGAGTTAAATTCAGCCCTTGACCAAATTATATATTATAACATGCGCGATTATTCATAAGAAAACAAGAAGTTCTATTTTATAATTTGCCAACCTTTTCCCGTAGGGCGTATGGAAAAATCTAAATTCAGATAAACACCTTCACTGCACCATGCCGGAATTGTTTTAACCCTACTTACTAACTCTTTACCCCTTTTGGTGGCTGAATGGTATAGTGCACTACACTTGCGATAGACCAGATTGCTGATGACCTTAGTGATCTTAATTCGATCCACTTTAAGTGTACTAAAGGTAGTTTTCCTAAATGGTTTCCCATTCTCTTTCTCCACAAAAATGTGGGTACACTTGCTCTAAATTGTACCTTTATCATGTCCAACTCATTAGAGTAATTAGTACTTAATTATAGAACCCAAATGAGAAATAGAACGTGGTGGTAAGAAAACCTAACACTTTGGTCTTAAGGAACTCAAAAGTCCAAGGACAAAAAAACGGAAGCTCGCTAATCTACTCAATCTTGAGACATCTCCAGCCAATTCCTTACCTGACACCTAAACTCCCTCAAATAATTCATTTTTAACACTATCCTCCCATCAATGTTGGGGTCTACCTCCTCATATATCTCATCAAAAATGTTGTGTACGCACCTGTTACTATCCATACCGACCAAATGACCACCCCACCCTGCTGTTTCTTAATGATCTATGATAAATTTTTTGATGCATTCGAACTATTAGGTCCTTCACTATGTGACTTTATCTATTCTACTGTGTGTGCATCTCCATTAATGCCCAAATACTATTCCTAGCGATTTTTTGTCAAAATATCTTAATCTATTATATTACTACAGAGTACGGTACTACACTTTACATCCGTAAAGAACAACAGGTAGGATTAAAGCTTTGTATTTTTTCTATTTAATATTTCAAGATAGAATATTAAATGACAACAGCTTGTAGACTGAATAATAACGAGAATCACTTTGATGAATTAAACCATGCTGGCTGAAAAAATAGCTATTGAAACCATCTCGCTTATTTTAAAAACAATTTTATCAACTTAGGAAAAAAAAAGTAAGGAATATTTTATATTACTTAAATATGATATATGATATTCCAACAGTACTTTTTTCTTGAATTCAGACTGTAATGAGTAGATACTAGGTGCAAAAGGTGGAAATGGGTGCGAATAATTAATCTAGGGTGCTGCTGGCAAAGCGTATACTAATGTAATGAATGTTCATTTCTAAATAATAAATTTACTGTAACTATCGGTGAAAATTAAAAGCAACTTTGTCATGGCCTTTTTGTGTTCACAAACATGTAGCTATATATATTTTTCAAATAGAAACCTTGATTGGTTTCTAACTTTTAAATTATATGTCATCCGAATTGGTGGACACAAGAATTAAATGTGTAACTCATCTGTTCTGGTTTATCGTTGGCCAAAAGTTTGGGTTATGGATCCTACTTGAGTGTACTGAAAGCTGTTTTTCTTGAATGCTTTCCCACTCCTATTTCATGCAAATGTGTGTACAATTCTTTTAAATTATAGCGTTCTCAGGTTGAACCCATATGTGTAATTAAACACAAATAAAGCCTGGAAGGGAAGTAAATCATGACATAAGTTTTAATATCTTTAAGAAATGTATTTATTTAAATAATAAATTATAGTTTTCCTTACATACAATGATTCCATTATTATTTTATGTACTTAAGATTTAATTCAATAGAGTGAAACCATCTAGAATGATGGTAAGCCGGCGCTATTATGTCCCTGGGGCCACTTTCCAACAGGAAATAGCAAATCGTCGGCCTTAGTTCATCATTCCACCACTCGCCTTGAGTTCAGCACCACCTGTTCTCGAGCGCGACACTGAATGGATTCGTCCAAGCTTCACTAATGAAATCTCCCTACGGTATCACTCACTTTATTAAAACAAGATATTTCCCTTCTCGTCTAGCACAACCGCGTCACTTAATGTACCCCGGAGAGGGCTTTCCCCGTTGAAACGTTTGGTATAGGAATGGGTGTCTGACAACAGACCTGCAAAAACTAAACAAATTTTCAGAGAGAAAACAATTTTACCTAAGGTTGTATTAACTCTAGACTTATATTAAAAAGTTGGATTCAAAATTAAGAAAGATTACATTTTACGAACAAATATCAAGAACGATTGTAGAGATTTTTAATAAAGTTCATATTTAATTGGTAAGAAGTAATAAATGATAATGCTATATTTTCTTGGTTATTATTTTTATTCCGTTCTCCTTATTAGATATAAGCTTTAGTATTTTTTAGTTTTGATTGTAGGAATATATTTGGATTTCATAAAATACTACGTTTTTTTTTTCATTTATTTGAGGTAGTTAACTTTCACTTTATGAATCGACAGATTATCAGCACATGGGAATTTATATGAGCGAAAGCGAAATAAACTACCAATTAATAAAGGAAAGGTATTTATTTTCACATACTTTCCATGTTTCACATTCGTGGGGGTGAACTAAGGTGTTTGTTCTTAATAGGTCCCCAACATTCCTCTAAGTAAATTCTGGTGCATTTATTTAAATATATTATAATATATTTAATTAAATGTATTTATTAGAGGAATATTATATATTATATAGTATATATAACATATATAATATATATTGTATATAATATATTCTACAATATATTATATATATTATATTATATTCCTTTAATAAATTCTGGTACATTTATTTAAATATATTATAATACCTAACCTATTATTATAAGCATGAAAATATATATAATATATATTAAAGTATAATAAATTATATATTTTATAATATATTATATTATATATAATAGAACAGTATAATATATAATATCAATAATAATATATAATATATAATAATAGAACAGTATAATATATAATATATATAATAATATATAATATATAATAATATATATAATATATATCATATACATACATAAAAAGGTGTACTTTAACATGTGGGACCCACTTCAGCGGTAGACAGAAGACAAAAACCAATTGAACAAGTTAATATAAATCTGTGTCCCATTTGACTTCGTTTTGGAGTTACAGTCAAGTGATTTAAGTGAAGTGTAAATATACAATTCTCATTATATCTCGAAATGTTGACTAAGTATATTTTATGTCTTATTTCCTGGTTATCACAAACACTTGGTATTTTTCTTTCTCGTTATCTTACAGGTAGAGAAAGTAAGAATGTATTGTGATCGTCAAAAATGTTGAACTCGAGAATGTTGACGTTTCATGACCCACCGAATCCAAAAAAGTAGTTTTTGAATTTCCGTCTGTCTGTCTGCCTGTCTGTCTGTACCTCAAACTGGAGCCTAAACTATTTTACTGATCTAGCTAAAACTTTGTATTTAGGGTTTTCATAGGGCTGCCCCGAGGGTTTATTGAAATTGGATGTCTAGCCCTAAAATTAAGTGTAGTTTATTGAAAGGCAAAAAGAGAAAAAATCAATTTTCTCAAAATCGGCTCTAAAGATTTTGATTAAATTTCATTTCTAAACATTTATAAATATTCGAAACAAAATGACTACTCTCAATATTTCAGAAAAAATACTTTAAGAGTTCCGGTCTGATGCGTAAATTCTTATTTTTTTTATCATATCTCCGTAAGTATTTAAGATATGAAATTACTTATCATTGCAAATATGTAGATATATTTTAATATAAATCTTTTAATCTAATTTTTTTATATATAAAACCAATAACTATCCGACTATACGCATATATATATATATTTTATACTAAATGTAAAGTATTGTGACCTTTAAAAAAATCCAACACGAAATGTTGATGAATGTCGACGTCTCATGACCCTCCGGACCCTAAAAGGTGTTTTTTGCAATGCCGTCCGTCCATGTGTCTGTTTAATCCTAAAATTAAGAGTAGATTAATAAAAAGCGAAAAGAGAAAACATCGAAGTTTTTCAAAATTGGCTTTAAAACCAATAGTTTCATAGATTGGCAAATATATAAATACAATTTTGTGAGCTTTAGTTGTAAAGAAACACTACTTAAGTTTTAATGCAATAATTTTCTAATGCCATAGAGTAAGAAACAAATAAGTCTCTCAAAAAGTGTATGTTCTTTTTCTTTCAACCTCTTAGGGGAAATGTTTGTACAGCATTGTTCTATCTTCCAAGGAAATATACAAGCGTAGGTTAACATCTTGCCAGAATAAACCTTAAAATAATTATTCTCTTACATATACCTATATATGTATATATAACTAAATATAATTACTATATAATATATATTATAGGGCACACTGACACATAAAACTAATTTATATATTGTCACCCGCCTCGGTGGCGTAGTTGGCTAACGTGCTAGTTTCGTGTTGAACTTGACTGCCAAGGACGGGGAGATTGAAGTTCAAGTCTCGGTCAGGTGAATTTGAGTGTTTTTTCCTAAATGGTTTTCCACTCTCCCTCCACGCAAATGAGGGTTCACATCCTCTAAATTCAACCCTTTCAGTTCCTAATCTATTAGAGTAAGTAGTTATTAAGTGGTTAAGCCAAACGGGTAGTAGGAATTGGTGTTAAATAAAAAAAATCATCCCTTCTGACAAATCTAATGTTTTACTATTAGGAGATTTAAATTATAATATTATTGGATATAAATTTTAATTTTTTAATTAATGAGTAAATATAGTTTGAAACCCATTCTGAAGTGTGACGAGTTTACGACAAACAATGATACGAAGATAGATGTAATTTTCAACAATATGACAATAACCAGATTTGGAGTGTACGGAAGTTTTTTCAGACCATAAACCAATTTGCTGCGAATTTATAAATTAGTTTCCCGACTCTCTGATTGCTTTATTATCTGGAAATACATAAATCTAGATTGTTCATATTCTTAAAACTAGGAGACAAATCTTCTGTCCCGTTTTCAAGTTTTACTACTCCCTAATAATTTGATTTTACCTTTATACAAGCAACAAAAAATCGTCAAAAATCTAGTATTCCTAAAAATTAATATTACACTTTAACATTCTTTCATTAGTTATTGATTCCTTAGATTTATTTTTACTTCCCTCCATTCATCATTGGTAAATACAATTTTCATAAATATGAACATGTAAGGCTTATCCCAGTTTCCAAGCTGTCAGCAAATTTCATTTTATTAAGGTCTTTGTAATGTGAAAGTGTATGAAAAGCTCTTTGGTAGTCTTTTCTCAATGTTTCTATATCAGTGTATATTATTTTATTCATGTTATTTTGTGGATTATTTATGCTACAATTTACATTATTCTGTTCAGAAATCTTACGAGTTTTTAGTAAATGTATTGTAAAAAATACTGTTTTGGATCCCTATCATATATTTTAAAAAGTCATGGATGTAATGTATTTTTCGTTAAAGTACTGTATGTAAAATTTCCTTTAAATACTTCATCCATGGAAAATTACATGTTTTCAGAAATAATGTCAATTTATTGAGCTTCAAAACTTTTTTTTTCCTTGAAAAGGTCAGCTCTGTTGTATTAAAAAGATCTTGTGACACGCCGGCTCCCTCTACCAAATATGAAGCCAGCTTTCACATCAGGTTGCCAAGAACTTTTCTATTAGTTGATTTTAATACTGGTGACAAGAGGCAAGGGGTAAGTCATATATAAGCCGCTTTTGCGTATGAATACACACAGTGCCAGTAACTCAAATCCATAGAGTGCGAGTAATATATTTGAGAGTGATATAACTCCACACAGAGCTCGATAATATAATATTACTGGTAATATATTAAGTAATAACCTAAATCTACACATCACACAGTACTCAGAACACGCAACGTGTAAAATCACAGAAAAACAATCCATGAATTAACAAAAACTTTATCATTCAATATCATATATTCATTACTGATGGTGTAATCATTTAAATAAATCGTGTGCAACAACAAAAGTCTTGCTGATTTTATAACAATAAGTATCACATATAATCAGATAACATAACCACGTACAAGTGCGCAGTAAGGTAAGTACGCGCCGTAATCATCAATAAAATCTGATATCGATATAATTGGTGCTCAATCACAGAGAAATATCACATGATAACACCGTAGCACTTTAATTGGCTCCCAATTGCGGGACGATTATATCCTTAACAACATAATTGGTGCCCATCGTGGTTCATTAAAACTCCGTAGCACTTCAATTGGCACCAAACGTGGGGTTATCAAACACCCATATTTCAATAATGGGTGTCCATCACGGGACGATAAACTCCGTATCACTATGATTAGTGCCCAATCACATGGCAATCACACAACAAATATCACAATAAAATCCCGTATCAACATAGTATCTTTATTTTAAGATAAAAAGAGAGAGAAAGTTTGTGTGGTGCGTCGTACTATTTATATGAAGAGTGCAAACTCTACGACACGATGACTGGAGACTTGAATTCAGGTCAACGGGGACCATTTTTAAAGATTCTTATAATGTTTATCAGCTCTACATTATTGGAGTACAAACATGATTATAACTTGGAAACAAGGTCAAATTGAACACATGTTTCTATGAACTTGTTTCAAAACATTTTTGTCCGTTGGACCGAGCGGTTCATCCAATCATAGACCTGCATGCTGAATTCCCAAGAGATGGCGAGACTTCCACCTGCCCAACAACGTCGCCGGCCAAGTGGAAGGTTACCACCCCCCTTTAGTGATACGCAACTAGCACTGTATATAACCTATGTCCATTATTGTGAAAAGATCAGTCGGAGTTCTGCAAGTGACCCGTGTGGTCATTTTGCTGTACGAGTAAAAGTAAAGAAGAATTAGCAGTTAAATATTCTTTAAATGTTCGGTTCGCTATATAATTATGTACGTGAAGAGTCCAGAGTCGACGGGATTGATTCAGTACGAAAATTAGTCCGTATTCACGTAATTAGATCTGATTGTGCGTTTAAACTGTTATGTTGACTGATGACCGGCACTGGTGGTCATACGGTCCGAAGTGCGACTACCGAAGGCAATGGATAGACTATATCTATATAGAAGTGCAACACTATACTGCGTCGTGAATAAGAAGACGTATAATGTCTCGCCTAACTGAACGCTTGTGCTCTATCTCTATCGCTGCCAACAACCACTGCTCCTGTCGTCGTCCACGTGGATTTTCACCAGCATCGCGTGAAAATGTGGACTCATCTCTATCGAGGAGAAATAGCAACAATTGACTCGGTAATGAGAACATGTCTTATGTTATTATATATTTTTGAAACTAAAATATTGGACGTGTCAACTAATGGAGTTGACGTTGTTTATTGGACTATTTAAATATTATTGTTGAGAGACTTTACGTAATGAACTTTATACTGTGTAGAATCATATTATGTATTTACTTGGTTTCATGAATAGTCAAATTTACGTTTGCATATATCTTGTGAGAATAGCTTGAAATGCAGTTATCTTTTATCATTGGTATTAATCCAGTTCTTATTGTTGTAACAAGAAAAATTTCCATAGTAAAACTTAGGTTTTCTTTTACTAAACCATTATTAATAAATAATGATAATGTTTAGGGTGTATTACCAAAGAATGTTTTCCTATAATCTATGTTCGCAAATACTTTCGCTGCTAGGATTGTCGAGGCCACAATGTTGATGTTGTTGAAAATACTTGCTTATTAAATGACTATTTACTTTAAAATCTCTGCTTATTTCCTTATTTATTTATTTTATGTTTCACATAGCTTATGCCCCTCTATACTCGTTATGTTGTTTACGGTGGCCTTAAACTACGAGGTAAAAGAGAGGGCGTAACACTATTAAATATAAAACTCTTTTGATTGAAATATATTTTTATAAAATCAATAGCCTATGAGCTATAAGCAAGTATATATTTTTTCATTCACATATGTGAAAATGACTTTTTACTTTTAAGCTCTTTGGTGAACACAGATGTTCCTATTTTCTTAATGGTTCTGTAACTGTATATGCACTTTTATTTATATCATATGGTGGTATGTAATTCTCTTTTTACTTTCTATCGACCAGCTGGAGAAATAAGTATAGTGATTGTCAAAAAAAATCAAACTTGAGATTTCGATAAATGTCCACGTTTCCTGACCCCCTGAAACCGAAAAGTGGTTTTCACGATGCAATTTATTTGTCTCTTTGCCCATCTATATCTCGGACTATAGCTGACACTATTTTATCTATTGGCATAAAACTTAGTATACAAGCCCATCCCGAGGGGTTTTTGAGATTATATATTTAACCCTGAAATCAAGGGCAGTTTACAGAAGGACTAAAAGATATCATCGATTTTCTAAAAATCCACATTAATGATTTTTATTAAAGTTTAAATAAAGGCATTGTTTAATATTACAAACAAAAAGGCTACTATCGTTTTCCCGTGAAAATAATTTATAGAGCACTTTACACAGGCAGAGACTACCAATTTTGATAAATATCCACAACTATTTGAGATACGATATATATTATACCAGTAAATTTGAAGTAAAATCTATAAATATTTTAATCTGGAATACATTTTATAAAACCTATAGTTTTTGAGCTTTCAGTAAACTTTGTTATGCTATTTTGTAACCAGAGGCTCCTCTTTTATCTATGTTTTTGTAACCAGTGTAGGCTATTTGGTTGAGCGTTTCTGCAACAGTATATATTATATAGTTTAACAAATTTTACTAGCTTTCTTAGTAACTATCTCTAGTTTAAGATTAAGAGAGATAAATTCTGTGTGGTTCATCATACCATTTAATTGTTGACAATTTTTAAACCTATTTCTATTCTAGTATAGGAGCAACGGACATAGCTTGAAGTATCAGGTCTATGTTGGTTTGTCGCAGGTAGCCCCTGGCGCCAGAAGAAGCAGCAGATAATTGTGCGCGGACCAGACGGACCGAAGAAGTCAAGGCAGAGAGGATCCAATATCGTCGGGTCGTATGTCTTAGTCCGATGGAGTGTCGGAGGGGAACTAGGTTGGATCTTGAAGGGGTTCAGGGGCAGGGGGGTTAAAAGGGGGTTGACAGACGTCTGCCAATACTTGGTGGTTCTCTTGAGTCTATTGACCGTCAGCTACAGAAGCTTCACTCCAAACTTTTTAAGGGTGCAAAGCTTGGAGTTTTCTCTTGTAGTTGAACCTAAAGATATAGATGGCACATTATCTTTAATTTTCTTAATACAAAAAATAAACTTATTCATATAGATAATAAATCACTCATAAAGATAATATTTTCAAAATATTGAGAAAATACGCCTTCTTAATATCTACAAACTCTAAAAGAGCAAATATTAAATTTACAACACGGAATTATATTTATGAATCAAATAGCCGAAACTATTATTTATGCTTTATTTAAAATGCTATTATTTATGCTTTATTTAAAATATGAGTGAAGAATGACCCTGGACACGGGAAGATTCCTGGATAGCTCAGTGGTTAGAGCATTGACGTACTAAGCCAAAGGTCCCGGGTTTAATTCCTGTGTCCAGGCGTCATTTTTCAATTTTCAGAAAACGAAATTATATGTTTGTAAAAGATTGATGAGTAGTAAAATTACTATCAACAACATTGAGTTTTAAATACCCATCTTAAACGCTCTCAACCACTAAAATTCTAAAATTTTATGTCAAAACAATCCGAGTGGTAATAATGTAGTCACATAATTACACATACAAACTATGACTTAATTTAATGCACTATCAACCTTTATGTTTATACGTTCATAAACCACAAAGATTGTAATGTAGGCCCTAATATATCTTGTTCTGTTTCTTTGTATAGGCGTTTCTTAACACCTATCCATAATAGTTTACTAGGCCAGTATTCAAACCCTGACATCTTTGTCACTGACCAACAGATAAGCTGAGAATAGCGTGCTTGTTTAATTGTCCACCAGTGCAGACTGCTATTAGCAGAGGAGTATTATAGTAAGATATAAATTTTAATATCAAATAATTATTGTTTGAATTAATTTATATTGCTTTTTGATTTTCTCTACACATCACCCAAGTCGTGATATATAATATCAGCCTGAAAGTCGCCATGTTTATCACGTTTTAACGCATCAAAGATAAATATTGCCTTATCTATATTCATTGTTTACATCTTCAAAAGTTTATCATGGTGGTTTGACTATGTAAGTTCAACAAACATTAAGTTTTGCTATACGATCTACACAATTTCAATCATCGTTACCTCAGGCTCACAGATGGAAGTGGCTACATCTAAGTTTACCCGTGGGCTGCATTTTGATCAGTTGATAGCTTGTTCTTACTTCAAACAGGTCAGAAAGAAAGAAAAAATACTTTACGTATCGCTAGTTCTAGTGTAGGGGCTTTATAGCGAACGGTCTACATTTTATACTGCAGTTATGGACAAAGGATTAAATAATATAATTATCAAAAATTAATTTCCAAGGATTTGCAAGTTTTCCCAAGGAAAAGCATATCAATTACTTATTTTTATGAGTTAAAATACGTTAAATTATAGGTAATATAATTTTTACAAATACTTTTCTGTGACCTTTAAACTGCGTAATGGGTTAACTAGACTCCAATTTTAATAGAAAGTGCCTTTTAAAAATACAAACATATTTTTTAAATGTCCAAATTGATAACATTTTGCCATCACCCTCAGTACACCCGATAGCTATTATAGCCCCGATTTTCTTGTCAAAAACAGTATAGTTTAACATGAGAGTGACGCCTTAAACCATGCTACCAGCGTATAAGGTCCTATTAAAAGTTAACTATATTACTACCCTCATTAGAGGTCGCCAGGAATCACTCTTTGAATGGAATGGACTAGATTTTTTTGGGAGATTTGGGTTTGAAACCAAGTAGAATGTATTTAGGGTGTCTATTTTTACATGGTTTTCCGCCTCCGCCTTTCCTCACCAAAACGTGGGTACACTTCACTTCCCTTATATCTTACATTCCTCATCCCTCCACCATAGGTGTAAGTATATGTAAATATATGAATAGCACAAATGAGTTGTTATTAGTGGTCTACAAAAAAAAACGTATTTTTGCCCGCAATGGCTAATCATATGTTAAAAGATCCGTAAAACCAAGATAAGTCAGACTCTCGGAAAAATATATTTATCATTTTAGACTCAATTTTCTATACTTTTTTTTTTATAAAACGCCTTATTTTGGTTTATTCAATAAATTTTTGGTTGAAAAATACGAAGAGATCCATCAAATCCTTAAATATTTACTTTCCCTTAACCCATCGGAGAGAGAAATAAAAAATCAAAGTCATCGGAGAGAGAGAAAAAAGTAAAAAAACCTCAAAATTTTGATAAATGTTGATTGATTGATTGATAAATGTTGGAGTTTCATGACTTTCTGAGACCGAAAATGTGGTTTTCGCGATGAAGTCTGTTCTTCTGTATCTCCGACTAAAGCTGAAACCATTTTACCGATTGGCTAAAACTTGGTATTTAAGGTTTTCATAAGGTTTGTAATTAGATATCTAAACCTAAAAATAAAAGTAGTTTAGTGAAGGGCAATAAGATAAAATTTCAATTTTCTCAAAAAATATCTCCAAGAAACTGGATTAAATTTTGTATCTAATCATTGTTTAGCACTTAAAATAAAATGGCAAATTTAACACTCCTATAAAAACGACATTTGGGGGAATTTCACTAAAGCGAAAATTTCCAAATATTCCAAATATTTCAATTTGAAATGGATTGTCATGTAGTTTGGTGGACTAAAATATTCCATTTTTCACAACGTTTCTGTAAGAGTGTAATATTTAATTCATGCATTTTGGTAGGGTGTTTCTACACCAATGTCTATTATTTGGTTTCATAAATCTTATGAGTTTTTAGAAAATGTGTCTATTTTAAGATAAAAGAGATAAAAAGTCTGTGCGGTACATTGTGCTATTTATTTAAAATTATATCTGTGTCAAAAATGTAAAGATAAAAGTTTCCTCTATTATTTAAATATCCTTTGTGATTGTTTTATATTCTCAAATTATAGCAATTTGTTATAATATATATTTAGCATCGCGTATTACTACCACTAGGCTTGCACGCTTACGTACTAACTCCCCTAATATTTTTAAAACCAGGAAGTTATATTTAGAGGAAGTGTACTCGCTTTTGCATGGAGGAAGAATGGAAAACCAATTTGGTAAACTACTCTCAGTACATCCAACCGAGATTCGAACATCAGTATCCTCGTCATTGGTAGTCTAGTCTACTGTAAGAGTAGTGCCCTAGGTCATGCCTCCACTGTAGCGGGTACACCATATATTCAAAATACACTGTTTAAATAGATGAACCTAGTTTATTTAATTAATTTTGGCCAAGAAGTGCTTCTGATAATTTTATTTAAATATTTTATAGCTAAGAGTCAACTTAAGCATTCATTATACTGATGTTGGATCATATAACGTTTAAAAAACTCTTATCAGAGATTATCTTACATTATTACAGAAAAGAGAATATGTAAATGCAATCAATTACAACTTCAGTAACAAGGTTTAGAACTCTGTGTTTGCCCAAACCATTTTTTTTTTGCATACCATTAACTTTTTCTATAATACTTTTCATGATGCTACCTAGAAAAAAAATTTTTATCCTTTAACCACATCCGTTTAATATAGAAGCGTGAAAAAAAACTTTACTTTCATTCCATTATTTATCGAAAAATAGAGTTCCTACCCAGCGGGCGCAAAATAATGAGCACCCACAAACCTTGATTGTGGGTGACCATTATTCGACGGTTCGTTTTGTACAAAGAGTATTATTTGACGCCACATTTGGCAATAAACTTTCTTTCAATAGTTTTTTTTAATATTATAGAGAGTTTAGTAAAATATGTATAGAGCTCGAAACTTTACAATTTTTTTCTTTAAAAAATATTTCAAAGAATTATACTTCATATTATATATGTGTTATACTTTATATTTTATAGATAATAAAGACCCGCCTCGATGGCGTAGTTGGCTAACGCGCTAGTCGTGTTGAGCTCGACCGCCGAGGACGGAGAGATCGAGGTTCGAATCTCGGTCGGGTGAACTGGGGGTGGTTTTTCCTAAATGGTTTTCCACTCTCCCTCCACGCAAATGTGGGTTCACTTCCTCTAAATTCAACCCTCCCAATTCCCAATCAATTAGCGTAATTAGTACTTAAGCGTATAACCCGAACGGGTAGTAAGACGCGGTACTAAATATTATTATAGATAATAAAGAAGGATGGATATAATAAGCTTTATTTTAAATACTTCCGTTACTATAATTTTTATATATATATATATATTTTAAGTAGTACGTGGGTTTAAATTATTACTAACCATTTAGATTTACTGTAATATATATTTAAAATCACAATAAGCCGAACTTTCAAGAGAAGAAACTAATTTTTTGTTTGCTGCTATTGATTACATTTTATTAGTTATATACTTTAACAAATGATTAAATATATTTACCTATTAGGTTGGCAACCTGTTGGCAACAAAGCTCGAATAATTAAGATGAAAATTATCTTTTTAGTTCAAAATAAAAAAATGTAAACCCCTGACTCCATTATTTTAATTCGTGAAATGGTTTTAAAAAATCGATCATACACAAAAAGGTTTTTTTCTCGTGGTCTATAATATATTTTGCAAAGTCTTAGAATCCTAGTTCATATACGGGCTTCTGATGGGTGTCTAAATACACACACATATTAGGGAATTTTATATACTGTTCTATAGAAGATGGTTTAGTAGCAACTTGCTCGAAAGATTTAGGTTTCCTAGGCCTTCTGGGCTTCATGATTTTTTTAATTTGATTTTTTAGAAACCCTCTCAGTTTGGGTGCCTCTACAGCAATTTTTGGCTAGGAACTACCTGGTTTCGAAATTTAAGCGTCCAAGGACTTTTAAGCCTCCAGATTTTTTTGACTGGACAGAGGATAGAAGAACTGGTAATTATTTTAGTGGATTGTTTTGGATAAAAAAAAAGATAGTCAGAAAAGAATTAGTTGAAAATCTGAAAGTGTAGATTCGTACACTGTAGTCTATAATATTGTATTGCAAAGGTTCAGCATTCTAGGTCGTCAAGAGATTTTTGGACGTTTTGGAAAGACACACACACATTAGTAAATTATAGATAGAGATTGGTCTAATGATTGGCAACAATTATTATTTGTGTTAAGATAGGTTAGTGTAGTTCCATTAATATTTGTCAAAGAAAGTTTAAAACTATCCTTAATTTAAAATACATCAACCTTACTTATCTAAAAATATTTCTAGTATTATTAAATGCAGTCTACATTCTGATCCTACGCTTTATATTGAAGTTGATGATTATGATTAATATATAATATTATCGGCATTGATATTATCTATTATTTGTTAAAAGTAATATATACAGAAAATATAATTTGACGTATGAATACATTAAATAAAGGCAAGATCTTTTGAATTGTCAGGCCACTAACGTATTATTTATCAAGATAATATTCAAACACAAACAAACACACACACACACACACACACACACACACACACACACACATTATATATATATATATATATATATATTCACTAGGAATGCGTGTTTAGAAAATTAATTCTTTGACCTTGTTACAGAATCTTTATTAAGATATAAAATTTATATTTATCTTTTTTCACTGTAATAGCTATTAGCAAACATCAGTTACGCTAATGGGAAAAGTAATGGGTAAAGTAGAGTATTAGTGAAAATGCACCCAATTTTTCATGGAGAGAAATTAGTAAACCATTTAGGAAAGTCTCTCATCAATACACCTGATCGGGATTCAAACCTTTATCTCCCTGTCACCAGAAATGCAATCTTACAAGAGAGTGAACCATCAAATCATTTGACCACCTATGTAGACTGGTAGACAAAATTGTCACGAAAACATTCATATTGTATATAATTACTAAATTATTGTTCATGTTAAGAACTTAATTATAACAAGTTTAATTATGTCAAATGTTAAAATACATAAAAATTAATGGAAACCGGAAAATATATTAGGAGTCTGGTAGGAGTTAAGGTGTATTAAATACGAACATATCTTTATGGTACACATTGATACCATTTTAATATATTATTAATAGTATATTTTAGGTATTAATACCATTCATCAAAAGTGACAGCTATCTGCTTGACTTGACGTGTGAATTTATAAAAATGGCTTATATAATTTTTCTAACAAAAACAAACTGCTATAGTTCAGTGACCTATCTTTATTTTCAGTTCATAATAAATTAAAAGGTATATGTTCTAAATATTAATTAAAAAAGTATTTGCCTCTAGCTTAGAGACCAAAAAAAGTTCAAATAAATATGTTTTAATTAACGCTTTACGTAGAAAATAAAATCAAAATGTTTATTAAATTAACAATGATTATTTTTTAAAGATTATTTTAAGAGTGTTTTACAAATATAATTAAGTCAATACTTAAATAAATAGTGAATTAATAAGGTCTTGAAGGGACACACTTCATAATGTCTAATTTAGAATTTATGTTTCCAAAACATTTAATTGGAAATGGGGTTAACTTATATTTAGACATAACAAGTAAACTACTCCTTCATCTAACTGGTATGTCAAGTTAATATTTAATTCTAAAGTTTAAAGCTAGATATCCGACCATACAAATAAATTCATATACAGATACAATCACAAGATTACCATGCACCTGTAAAACAGGGAGGACACAGTTGTTTTTGTTTGGATTAACATTGGAAACATAAGTAATATCGTGAGTAAAAATTAAAAGAACCGATATATTAGTGAATTTGGGACTTTTAACTACATTCTTTATATAGTAGCCTTTATATAAGAGAAAAATAAATAAACTGAACCAAGCAAGCTGATATGAACAGCTGAATTCCCTTCTTTATCCATAACACACTGATTGAGTAATGACTGCATATTTTTCACCCATATTTCCCCATCAGGGTTAAACAAATCTTCATAATCTAAACATCAATAAAATGACCTCACACAATCACTAGATGAAACATTAAATTTAACTATCTTATGCTTATCCCCGAAGTGTGTGGAAATATTGGAATTCCTTCTGGAAAACTTGGACAAAACCGGGCATTTTGTATTGAAGAAATAGTGGCGACTCTTTATTACACAATGATCATTTTCCTATTTTATATCAAATATTCTATGATTCGTTAGTGGTTGAGCTCAAAATATAAAAAAGTGGTATAGTTTATTGTAACGGATAATAACATTGCATAAATGAGCATGTATATTTATCTTCTTGACATATATATAATAAGCTATTTCTTTTTCTTGCGCATGGTGCAACATTTTGTATAGCAGCAACACCTCCCTTTCCTAGTAACGGCAAAGCAACCACGAGAGGTTTTCAGGATAACATAATACGCCATTCATATCCCTTTCCCAAATAATCATCTTCCCAAGGGACCAGGGTTCGAAGCTTGATGAGCTGTTATTTCCCTCAGGAGGAGATTGCGCATTGTCATTACGTCAGCCAGGAGGAAGATTATTAGAGGAGGGTTTGTGTACGACTGATAGAATGGAGGTTTGGGAATGCCACCAGGAGTACTCCTCTTTTCTTGGGTTTATCAAGTTCCTTTTTAATCACTAAGGAAAATAAGATAAGAAAGAGGAAGGGGGGAAAAAAATGAAGGATTCATTAGCTGTGTAAAGAAGTAATTACAGCGTGTACTATTGGGAACTAAGATAACTAAGAGGTTACACAATCTGTTTTGAGAACTACAAAAAAGTAAATTAGAATCAAATTTGAAAATATATCAACATCGACCAAAAATATTACTCACATTAAGGAAAATTACAGAAATATAATATATGTTTGAACTAAAAGGGACATGAACCCGCTTCAGTGAACGAACATTCTAAGGCCTCACGTTCATGTTAGATTTGTCTGTTGATAACGGGGAGAAAAGGGTTCGAATTCCGGTTGGGTGTACTCATGGAATTTTTTTCCTAAATTGTTTTCAATTCTAACCTCATCCTTACCCCATTAAAGTAATAAATCAAATTATTCTATACGCGTAATACCTGAACCGGAAGTAAAACGCGATGATAAAATAAATAGTGAAAAAAATTTAAAAAATGGCAATGACATTAATGTTTAAATAATTCAAGGTAACATAAAAATGTTCTTTATTTCACAGTGTATCACCACTCTTTCAGGCTGCTCCTTAAATCAACAACCCTAAGGTTGGTTTGATGCTCTTCCTATACATCTAGAGATGGGCATGCACTTAGCCCTTCGGCCGGTTAGTGTTGCCTGTGCCATCTGGTAAAATCTCATGTTCTAGTGAAGTACAGGAAGTGTGGTGGTTCCCTTTTTTTTAACATTGAATTTCTATGTGGGTGAAAGAGCCTACCAATTTTGCTGGGAAAGGTAATTTCACATACATTCAAGTGTCTTTTATACGCCACATTCAACATGGGTCCAACGGCTTTATTTCTTCTCCGAATAAAGTTGGATTGAAGATTTTTTTTTGCTCAAGAAAAATCCGTTGACCCCAGCCACGAACATCGGCTCCTAAGGTAAGCACTTAACCCCAAAGCAACCAAAGTCAACCCATTTGGGCTAGACACATGTAAAATATTAATTACGCTAATGAGTTAATAATGAAAATGATAATATGTACATTAAATATACCCACAGAAATTTATGTGGATGGTGATCGGGAAGTCATTTATAAAAAGCCACCCTCGACACACCCGGCTGAGATTTAAACCCCGTTCTCCCCGTCTCCACCAAACCAGTTTTTACAATGATTCCACTTGTTAATCTGTGTTGATCTTAAACTAAAAAAATTACTTCTCATTATGATACATTAGAATGGGTTAGAATATGTGGTGTTTTTGGGAATTATTTATTTATGCTACAGATTGGAATCAGATTGGTCGTGGGACATCTGAATACACAAATGGTTTCATCGTGCGAATGCTACAAAACCTTAACAAAGTAACCAACGATGTATGTCGCTCTCATTGTAGATCAGCTGTGTGACATGCTGCTACACTCAGTAAACAAAAACTGTACATATATTAGCTACGTATCATGCTTTCAGACTCCGTAAACAAAAACTGCAAATATCTATCTTTGAAGATCAGTTGTGTAAAATGCTTTGACACTGGATTTTTTAAAAAAAGCTGTAAATCGGTTTATTAATAGAGGCAGCATTATTTCAACAATAAGCTTTTATTTTGGGAATAACAAGACTACTTTGATGGAATAGTTATTATGTTCCTCTGCAAAATGTTTGACTAACCAATTGGAATATGAAATTCAAGCTCTTATGTTAGGTTTCTTACAATATGCTTATAACTAAAGAATACTACTACACGTTATACATAAATTATTAATAGACGATCAGGTATATTTTCAATTTCATGGCAGCGTAAACAACCAATACTGTAGTTACTTGGAATAGGTCTAGCCTTTTAGGAAGTTCGAAACTATTTTTTTTAAATAATATATTAATGTGTCCTTCCACTCAATAGGTACTTTGCTTTGTCCGAAATGAGTCCCCCAGCATGCACTATTATAATATTCCAGTATTAGATCATGAAACGTAATCTTGTTTCTTTATTTGAGGTCATCATATAGTTGCATTCATGGTCTTCCTGGTCCCCTGTCACATCCACTTTGCCTTTTATTACAACCTCAATCCATTTCTTCTCATAATGCGACTCGTTCATTTGGCCTTCCTTGAATTCCTGGTCCCCTTGTCTCTTCCACTTTGCCTTCTATTGCAACCTCAATCCATTTCTTTTCATGATGCGACACACTCAGTTGGTCTTTATTCGCTTTATTTTAATTAATTTTTCTTAAAACTTCTTAATTAATCATTCGATATGTCCATTCGATCCTTTACTCTCCTACAGCACCACATCCATCTACATAGGCTTATGTCTTCTACATTTTCCTTGGGGTCCACGTGACAGCTCAATACAAAGCTATGCTCTCTCTGTAAAAATTAGCCAGTTTATTTCTCATCTCCAGGTCCAGTTTAATAGTCAATAGCTTCCTCTTCTGTTGAAAGCAGACTTGGTCATATATATTTTTTTATTTTCCCCCCTATATATTATAATGCACGTCTATTACAATAAAATTTCCTAAATATATTTAACAATAAACCTAAAAAAATGTAACCACGTCAGAATAGTATTGACTAGTTTGCATTTAAACTTCAATTTTGTTCAGCTGATATTCATCTGCGTGTATTTAGATAGTTTAATTTAATAAAGATAGAGCTAGGGCTAATACCGCTCAAATAAGCATAGTGCTATTAAGTAAAGTATTTATTAGTTGGCTTATTTATATAGCTTTTTATTATAATGGTTCTACCAATGTTTCCGGAGTCGTGTGTATCCTAGCACTCTTAATTACCTATCATGATCTGGAATATAAAATCCCGGTATTAGTGGTAATATCTCATGAATTGCTGTGTATTGTAGATAGAGGAATGATTGATCAAAGGAACGATTTAGTTATGTCTTAACCTTTACTTTTGCGAGTGTATCAAAAAATTATTGTATTTGTTAGAGGAAGACTAAAACTTGAGCCCTTTTTAATCAAGCCTAGTCTTTAAGCTCTGAAAATATGCTTAAAAAGTAGCTGAAAATGAGCTAATATCACATTTTTACGTATTTTATTCTATCAATAAAACTCAAACTATAAGGTTGTTAAGATAAAGAGCCGTTGCGATGGAGCTGAACATCTGCGCGGCAATCTCTCATTTAACCTTAACTATAACATTTGTTAACCTCGGTGATCTCACGGTAGAGCTCTCGCTTCAGGGCCCAATGCTCGTGTTAAAGCCCAACCAGGATCAACGGATTTTTCTTTAGAAATAACATTCTGTAGACCAACTTCCTTGAAAGAGGAAGCAAAACCTTCGAGCCCATGTAGATTTTGACATGCAAAAGACCCCTGAAAGGTATGTGAAAATACTTTTCTGACAAAATTGTTAAGTCCTTTCACTCTTACTCATAGAAATTCTCGTGTGCTGATAATATCAGTCGTTTCAGAAAGTACTATTTAAATAACTCAAATAAAAAATGTTGCTTTTTATCACTTATGTAAATACCTATGAGATAATACTAATAATAAAGTAAAATGTTATCATTGCTTACGAACAATATTATTATTATTATTATTATTAGTAATATTTTCCAAAATTTCCTTCCTGCCAGAGTTTTATCAGAGCCCAGGTCCTGGCTTGTGCAATTTCTGAGACGTCTAACATTTAGAATAGGTGAATCATGAACTAAAAACTTGGTGAGTGACGCAGATAAACTACCCAGTCCAAAAAGTAGCGAGCAACAATTTCCCCTATTGTTAATCACGTGACATTCCTATACTCTGTCGTTTGAGTTCGGTATGCAACCCGCTTCGCTTTCCAACTTCAAGAACTAGTCTAGAAGAGAGGGAGGGTAACGTTAGACCTGTCTCTTACAAGACGCGAGAAAACAACTGACATTAAAAAAAAGATACGAATACGGATGTAGGGAAAAGGGGACGTACAAAAAATATATATTTAACCTCGCTTTTTTTTCTCTGGACAAGAAGCAATTTTTCGGACGGATAGTTCGTTTTCTTCTTTTTTTCTTCTTCCTTCTCTAACCTAACTTCTTTTTATTCGTTTCGTCCTTATCGCGTTCTTTCTTTCTTTTTATATTTCTTTCAGTTACAGCGGAGTCAGTTTTTAGCAAAAGACAGATCTAAACTGTAATTTTGGAAAGACGAAATGAAATAACGACAAACAACTTGAAGAAAGAGATGAACGGTTTTTGGATGGTTTGGTATAGAGTAACGGCAGGGGGAGAGGTTAAAAGGGAGGTTTTCAGACCATTTGGCCCCCCTCACGCTTTGTGCTTGGATATCAAATTCACAGCAAACAGATGGTTAGTCTTCGAAACCATTTACAAAGAAAAATAAGAAAAATTGCATTCATCACTTTTATCATAACATGATTTTTTGTTTCTTTTGAACACTTATACATTTTATACTTATGTCGTAGGAAAGTTTGTTTAGGCATTGAGCTTCAAATGTTGTTCAATAACTGATGAGAGGTTTAAGATCGAATTAATGTTAGATTATACTTTACCTACGTGTACTGTACAGACCTATTAAAACACTTGCTAATATAATAATAAATAGCAATACATTTTATTGGCAAATGTTTTAAATATTTTGTAATTCATTAGATATTGTCTATTTGAATAGTTTCAATTAATCATTGGCCAGATTACACTACCTTTTTATAAGTTATATATTATTTAATCAACTTCACAGTCTTATAAACATATACTACCTTGTTAACTAATCAATCAATCAATCACATTCGCAACTATGCAGAGTAATCTCAAATTTAGATTATTTTGTATCTTCATTTATTAAATATTTTCCTTACCAAGCTAGTAATATTTCTTTAAGGAATTATATTTAAAACTGAGTTAAATAAAAGTTTTTAAATGTCACACTAATATAGAAATATTGCTATTTCATCAAATGTATAACAAGCACATAAAGTAAGTGAATGTAAAAGAGTCAAGATGAAGAAAATAACACTTGTCTCTTTATTTACCTTATTTTATTTTTGTTTTCAAAATTAATTATATAGGTTTTTAGCACGCTTCTAACATGATCCCCCAATTCCACCTACATGTAATGTTATCACTTCATGTGAAGACTTAAATATACGCTTAATAGGAGACCAACATTGATATTTAAATGGATTATAGCCAGGGTCATCGTTTGGCTTAAATTGGATCGTATGAAATAATTCTGTCAAATTTTTTACCAATAATTAAAAATTTATATTTATTTCAAGCACGTAACAGCTGAATAGAAGAAGCTTAATATATATATATATATTTCTTTGATACATAAATATATATATTTCTTTGATACACGAATATATACATATTTATTTGATACATAAATATATATATATTTATTTATGTATCAAAGAAGATACAGTCGCTTACACTGTTATTTAAATCGAAGTTATTTATAATAGATCAAATTTCATTATTTTGTAGATTTAATATTGTGTACAGTATATGACTTGAATTTTTGTTAATGGTGATTGGAAGGTGTTGAACGATTTTATAAGACCGGAGTGAATTAAAGAAGATAAAAAGTCAATTACTTTTTAGAGTAAATAGTGTGTAGACTGCTTGAACCAATTAAATATGATTTTTTTCTACCAAATCAACTCAAATAGTGACTAAAGAGATTCTCAAATAAATAACAAGTAATTAAACAGAACCTACAAGTTTATTGGCAATTTCCGTGAAGCTCTAGCTACTTCACCATAAAATAAAAAGCGTTTCCCCACCAAGTTAACTAATTAATAAAAGGGAAACCAGCACGAATTAACAGCATGAAACTAAGTTTTCCCTTTGATTAAAAAAACGGGGGTAGTTGTGTGTGAAGAGACAACAACCAAAATTGAATATCATACACGTAGAATAAACGCAGGGAGTGGGTAGTGTCAAAGCGTTTCGTTATCCCGTGCTATGTTTTTAAATTATTAAAAAAAAACTTGGAAATGTCAAACCTTCTCTTGCAACATGTTTTAAGTGTGGAGTGTGTCAGGACTAGGTTGGGGGTTGAAGGGGGTGGAAATTGTTAGGGAAAAGCGGAAGGGGGAGGGGAGTTTACGGGTCGGTCGTATCGGTGGTCATCGTAATCATCAATTGTTGTGGTGTACCGTTGGGATGATGAGGAGGAAGGTGGGTGGGAGGACTACCCCCTCTAAAGCGTGTTCTATCTACTCGCCATCTCTCCGTCGAGTGGTCAGCAAAACGCCCAATCCCCCCCTTCTCTTCACCCGTTTTCCACTCCTCTTAATGTTGATATTAATGGTAGGTGGTAAGCTCGCTCATCACTGCTCCAGCTGGCGGGGAAAGCTTTTGGGTGGCCATTGTTTTTGATTCTTCTTCTGGGGGAAAGAGGTTGAATGCATGAAATAAGGGTGGGCTAGCAAAAAAAAAATCTAGCTCTTATTCTGTCTCTATTCCATAGCTTTCCTAAAAAAAAACACACACACACACACCAGGAACAATAAAAGGAAGGAGTAGTTGATGATACTCGTTCATTAGGTAGACGAAAGGGTGGATACAGACACATTTAAAACATGTGGCGAGATGTTTCAAACACACGTGCTTCTTCCTCACATGAATAATTGAAATAAACATCCTCAGAAAGGTTGGGAGAGGGAAGGGGGTAGACGGTTCCTGATTCGGAGCCTACAACTCGATTTTACATTTTTTTTTCTTATAGAGAGTTTAATTTATATTTTTTCTCATCGTCTTAGCACCCATCTGGTTTATACGGCGTTTTAGTAACTCTAATGGAGAATGGATGGAAAAGGTAGAATATAGACGTAATGAACCCAGATTTTCTTGTTGGCAGAGTGGTAAACCAAAATATATTATCCTGACATTTAGTCCATGTATTCATTGATTTGATTCCACGCAGCAAGCTACCCAATAAAATTTAAAAGGTTTAAATGTAAAACTCTTTAACTGATATTAATATTAAAAAACTCTCTAACCAAAATTAATATTTAAAAAACCTAATATCTGAAATAATTGATAGGATTAAAGCCCTACATGTTTTAGTGAAATAAAAACAGTTGTTTTCAATGCTTTAATTTACAAGTAATATTATTGTAAACTATTTTAAATACTATTTTGAGAACTCCAAGTACAAAAATTTAATTTGGCTTGATATTCTGTGTACAGTGTATTCCGATGAACTGTAAACTCTCTAATAAAGAGGGACACGTTTGTCAAACGTAAGAAAGGTTGAGTTTAAAGTCACAATAAATTATGTTTCCCCCTGATCCCACATTGCAGATGGATCTTATAATATGTAAACAGCTCTAATGGGCCTACAACTTGAGTTGGAAACTATTATTATGCTAGATTCCAGATTTTAGTGCTAGTAATAACTAACATTTTCTAGTGATAGTACTTGATTTGTTCTGGTGCTAGTACTAGGGTCCTGTGTTAGTACTTGATATGTTCTAGTGCTAGTACGTACTATGTTTTAGTGAAAATGAATTGCTTACTAACAATTTAAATGTGAGTTTTAATAGAATAGATCTTAGTGCGAGTGTACTATTACTATACGATTTATAAAGAAAAACAAGAATGTATAACTGAATATAATGTGAATATTCACATATGGGGAAAACCTAAAATTATAATTTGGTTATGTGCTCAAATATGCCTCATCTGACTATAATTAAAGTTACTAGATCTATTTTCACATATTCATAACTAAAGTAATATTATCTGCAGCTGTCTCTTGATAGATGTTAGCAATAGGTACTTATAAAATAATACTTACCTTCTATGTGAAATTAGGAGATCGACAGTTAATTACCGCACTCACAAAAGTACGCCACCTATTCCTATCTAGAGCTAATTCTATCCAGTCTATCTCATTATACCCTATATCTCACAGGTTATCCAGATATTATACTCTCAACTGCGTCTGGGTCTTCCCAGTTGTTTTTTCCCATAGTGTTTGCCACTCAATACCTTGACAGCAGTTTTAGCACTGCATGACCTGCCCACCATAGCTTGCGAGATTTTACTACTCTAAAAATGAACCTATAAAATAATACCAATAAAAAAGATAATATTTATTATTTTAGACTGTAAAAATCATGTTAGGTGCGTAAATCAGCATTAAAACCTAATGTTTTTTGTGATGGAAATTTAAAAAGTAAACAAGCCCTTGGATCCTTGGACATGACCTAGATCGTTGAGGAAATGTGTTGCAATCAAGTTTAGTTTGAATCTTGGCACATTCGAGAATAATATAATCTCAATAACATAGCTTAAGAATAATTAATAAAACCACGGTGACCATGGGAACTACTTCCCTTTCGAGATAAAACCACGATACTAGCTGGGAAAAGAACCCGGAACATCTAGGTCAGCAGAAAGTGGCTTTAACCACAATAGATTGGTAATTCTACAAGTATAAAAGTATAAAACGAATGGAAAGCATCACTTCTGGTTGCATCTTTGGCAAATGTCCTTTATTCAGTTTGAAAAAATTGTAAACCCTAATTACTGATGCTATTTTATAGTGTTAAAAACAAATAAAGAAATATTCCAAAATTGGCTC
This sequence comes from Timema genevievae, assembly GCA_902155825.1. Classification (NCBI taxonomy): domain Eukaryota; kingdom Metazoa; phylum Arthropoda; class Insecta; order Phasmatodea; family Timematidae; genus Timema; species Timema genevievae. The sequence continues at coordinate 13,613 of CABFWO010001556.1, read as the reverse complement.
AAGTAACCTGATATAACCATGGCTGAACCCAGGGCTCCGTGGAGCACAGTTTGAAAAAAACTGTAGTAGAGCTTGCATACAACTTTGACGAACTCAGAATTTCTCGTATATCTTCAATAGAACCAATCTCAATCTCTACCTAACTGATAATATTAGTACGAAACTTATAAACAAACATAAATATAGACCAAACACAACACCCAGTCCCCAGACTTTAGTTCAGCACTGTGAAAGGAGAAACCCACATTTCACCAATGACAATGTTTCTAGTCATGCTTGGGATCGAATCCAGGACCCTTCCTTCAATAGTCAGACATGCTACTGACGTGGACTAAAGTGTAAATGATCTGGGCAATGTTCAATTATCTAAGACTTTATGATTAATTACGATACCTTCACAAAGAAAATTCGATTTTAATAAACATCAAAATGGCCATCAAAAATCAAGAATCAAAATTCCAATTTAAAAATGATTTGTAAAGCCTGGGATCTTCTGTCGAGATTGGCGGCAGCACCAAATGTTCTTTTGACACTTCTATCATCTGGTCCTCCTCATTAAGCGATCATTATCCAAACGAGCGAGTCAAACCGTAATTATTACAAACGAGCACAGTAAGTGAAGCAACTTAACACACGTTCAATTGACGTCAATTTACTTCTGTCCTTGTAGTCAAAAAATAGTGGAACATGGGTGACAGCAAAGTAAACGGTTTTCACCATTTTGATTCTCAGACCCAAAACCCTCTTTAAAAAAAATCTCAAACAAACAAAATGTAGAAACAAGCCAAGCAACAGTTGAACTCATCCATCAATCTTCCCCCCATGGCCACCACCCAACCTGTGTTTACTCTGTGCAACGTCTGTAACGGCTGCTTATGATACTTCATCTTGCTGCAATTTGTTGCTTTGCTACCCTCCCCACCTTCCCGGTAAGCCGAGAGGTAGAACAACCCCCTCCCTAATTTTTTAGAACAACGAGAAAAACAACCACCTTTTTTTTTAAATGATGGGAGGCTATTTTTCATTCTGGGAGCGAAAGGGGGCAACTTTACTGACAACGGTGAAACCTAACATGTTTCACTTTGTTCAGTCACGTCAAGAACAGTACGGCGGCCATGTTACTTCCGGTTGGCGGCCATGTTGTTGACTTGTTGAAATGCACCCGTGAACGAGATAGCTTGAAGGTATTGAGTAAGGCTGAGATGGGTGGTATTTAGTTATTCTTTGCGGGAAAAGGAGGAATGCTTCACATCTAATTTCAGTAAAAGGATAAGGAAGATGATTTTTAAGGAGATTCCTGCCACTGGATCTGAAGATACCATTTTAAAAAAGTGATAAAGACGTTTTTAAATTATCTTAGTGCAACTATTTAATTGTTGTTATTGTGGAGTATTTGCTTATACTAAGTTACTCTTAATAAAATAATTAATAATATTTCGATCAATAATTATTAAATTTATTCTACATAGATGATCTAAACAAAGAATCAATACCTTGAAATAATATTGGAAAACTTAGATAGTAACTGAACGTGTCTGGACAAATACACTATTAATAACACGAACTAATTGTGATGCATACATTATGAACGCGTCTGGTATACGTTTTAATAGAGATTTGGCTTTGATTTAATTTGTAGGCCTATCCTTTCTTAAGTATTTCTTAATCCATAGTGTCCAAATAAACAACAATTCTATCCAAGATTTCTCAATATCTCCAAAATTAAACTGGACACGAGGGTGAAGAAACACTTAAGAGAGGATACAAATTCAATCTAAACCAAACCTCTAATAAAACTTTTACCAGTCACGTTTATATTGTATCTATTGTAATTAATTCATATTATGTATTGTGTATCCATCCAGACACGTCCAGTTATTGTCTAATTTTTAAAATATTATTTCAAGGTATTGATATTTTATTTTGATCAACTATATTCAATAAATCTATCAGTTATCTCTCCAAGTCATATCTATTATTATACTACGCTCATTACTTGATTTAATATTTTAGAATATTTTCTAAAATGATATACGCTTAATGTATTAATATTTAAGAAGCCTAAACAATGGAAAAAAACACATTATGATCCATCCCGTTGCTAACAATATATAATAAATAATTTAATCATCAGCAATAAATATTAATTCTTCTCAATATTTTTAGAAATGAATTAAACAGTTATGTCACATAATATTTCATTTGATATATTGTATTTAAATATCTTACAAATCATCATTTTTTCTTTATTTATACTGTTTTTGGTCCAATAAAATAAATTAAAATAATAGTTAAAGCCAAGGCTGTAGGCACACTCCGTTTACCATGAAAGGTTAGTCATATCTTGGATTACATTATGGTTATATTTCATAAGCTACAAAAGTTGAATAGTGAAAGGTAAGAATGCTATCTAACAAGTTAAATTAATTGTTTATCTCAATTTTACATTACTATTTTATGAATCTCGAATTCCGACTAGCAGTACTAAGACGAATTTCTCTTCAATGGTTTTCCAATTTCCTTCACCACAAATACATAAACATTTCCTCCAAATTTTAACTTCCGCTTTCTTACCCTATTAGTGTAAATATTCGTATAGCGCTATCGGTGCACAAACATATCTAAAGCTAATACGTAAAACTGGTTTTCAATAGATCCCACTTAAATAAAATTAAATAGTTAATCCCCTCTATATTTCAGACATGTCACGAAGGAAATTAAATTTAAATAAACCCGCTTCAGTGGCCGCATAGTCTAAGGCATTACTCTCACAATAAAATAGACCACCGATGACTGTGATATCAGGTTTCGAATCTTGGTCGTGTGGAATGAGGCTGGTTTTCCCAAAAGTTTTTCCACTCTCCCATCACGATAATGTAGGTAAACTTCTTCTAAATTCCACCTTACTCATCTCTAACACATTAGCCTAGCTATTAGGCCTAGTAGTAACCAAACGGGTACTAAAACGCGGTGCTAAAAAATAGTTGTTCCAGCAACACATTTTTGATGTTAGTGTTTTTAAGAATCGCACAGGTGATGAAAATTTGGGAGGTCACGACTAAATGACAAAAAATAAAAATCTTGAACAACACTTAGTAAATATCCATACCAAGAGCGAACCAGCGCCCCCAGACTTCAGAGCCATGGCCGAACCTTCCTTGTAATATACCACGTTTTTGTTCAGTTTGAATATTCAACATTTAAAAGGCTAATCCCTATCGAAGAGATGATTATAAACTAATTACTTTGTTAAGTCACAATCACTTTGTGTTATTTCTCCACAAGATTGTTTGCCGTTACTCCTTTAAGCAGGTATAGGTTCAGTTTTTTTCTTGTCTGCTCCTCTTATGGTGGGGATGTAGGAAACGCGAGTTAAGGAAAGTATTTTTACAGTTTTTATGGCAAAACGTTTTAGTCCAAAACTAAATATTTTTTTCATTACAAACAAAGCTTAATTTTCTTCACATGCTGCTAAAGACAGTTGTTGAATATCTGTCAAGAGTATAGAGGAATTAGATAAGAAACTTTTTAAATTAAGAGAAAAAGTTGTCATTAAATTCCAGGATACTATTGACCAATATTCAACAACTGTTGATATCCAAATGTGAAGAGAATTAAATATTAATTTTTGACTCTATGTTTGATTTATTTTGGCCGAAATATTATTTTACTATAAAAACCACAAAAACACTGCCACTAAATCACGTTCCCTGCATCTTCACCTTAAACCTTCTTCCTTTTATCATCTTTAGTCTGTTAAGGTTTTCAATCCACCACATTCCTTAGCAATATTATTAAATCCTAACTCACGAAAAAGATAATTTTTTGTGTATTTATTTGTGCTGTGTTTCTTATTAGTTACTAGCGTTATCCTCATATTTAGCCTACACTAATTGGATAGGCACTCTATCAGGAAGGTGTAATTTACTGGTAATATGCCCTTGTATACGTTAAAGGCGAGTGAGAAGCAATGTAGGCCTAAAGAATAAAACACCCTCAGTGTACCTGACCGGTAGTTAAACTCTTACCTCCCCAGAGAGGTGGACTGGGCCACCGGGATATCTCCCGGTGGGCAGGTTTAAATTAAACCCACCGCAACAATTTAAACTAAACTAAAGTTATTCAATCAATTTTAAATGATTGTTTTTATTATATTTTAACCAAAAGTAATAGTTTTTGAATGTGGCCTGAATACATCGATTGTAAAGATATATCCCGATTTGGCGGCCCTCTGGTTTAATGGTCTAATGAGCTACTTTTGCAGTGGACTAGACTGCCAAGTATGGGGAGATCAAGGTTTGAATCTCGGTAGGGTGTATTGAGGGTGGTTTTTGCCAAAATGTGATTTTATTATCCCTTCAGGCAAATTCGGGTACACTTCCTATAAATATAGTCTCTATAAACCCTAAAATCACTAGCATAATTAGAACACTAGTGATTAACCCAAACGAGCAGTATAAATGCAGCGCTACAAAAAAAATGGGTAAACGTTGGCATTAAATACAAAACTGTCCAATTTGTTGTTTATTGTTGTTGTTTATAAACCTTTTCTTGAGTCAAACGTATTAGCATTCCTTTAGTGGATATACTGTTAATAGTTTGGAATCTAAACAAGTAAGTAGCGGTTAAAGTATGATTTTACGCATATAAATATCACAAAATTAAACTCCCAGTTGTTGTCTAACAATTTAGAAACATTTTTGCTCATGCCAGTAGAAAGAACACGCTCATGTTTTAAAGTTGACTAAATAGCGACGTAATCAAAGATAATGTTGGATGAAACTGCTTTGGGATTAGATTTACTAATAATAAAACCTACTAGCTTCGGTGGCTTTATGACCTAAAGCGCTATTCTCTCAGCAAACTAGATTGCCTATGGCAGGTGGATCCAGGTTCAAATCTCAGTCGGGTGTACTGAAGATGATTTTTTCAAAATGGTTTTTAACTCTCCCTATACGCAAATGCGGGTATACTTCCTCTAAATACTACCCCTATTATCTCTTAAAAATCATCGTAATTTGTACATAAGCATATAACCCGAACGGTTAATAATTACCTGTGCTAAAAAACAACATTAACTCCACCATTTCAGCTTAAACTGAAACACTTCTTCAGAGGTATTTATGAATGTAATATTTGTCGTCCCGAACTGGCTGAAGCCTACCAGTCCACTCATACCTTCCCATCACCTACAATCCAATCTAATGCAAGAGTGACGCGTTAGACCATGCGTCTAACGATGCAGGCAAATATATTGTTCTCAAACGATTCAAATTGTTTCGGATTGATTAAAATGATGGTTTTCCCCCAAATTATCTTAAATCATTCTCCGGGATGTACGCATTTAATTGTATTAGTGAGGTAGGAAATAAAAAAAATAAACGAACTATCTAGAGGAAATGTAGCCAAATTTTGATAAGGGGACAGAGGATAAACGACTAGGAAAAACTACCTCAAGATACTCTTCTGAGATTTGAGCGCCAACCAGCCGTCATGACCAGTCCAGACAAGCTGAGACTGATGCACTTGTTAGCCTCCATACAAGTGATATCTCCCTAAACTGTCGTTATTTGATAATTTTCAAGATAGAATATTAAGTTTATTTAGGCTGGTTGTTGCCTGTCTTAGAAAACATTCCGAAAATGTTAAAGTAGTGTAACTAGTAGTAAACTAGTAGTTTTTGATTAAAAAATTAAATTATTATTCATTCTGGAAATAAACTTCTCATCTTTTAGTTTAAATGACACCTTTGGAAGGGAAGGTTCGATTACCCTTACCTAAAAATAACTGCAATAGCAGACAAACTCTTTACAATAACAATAATAAATCATCCATGCTTTGTTCAGTGCTTACTAGACAACAACATGGATGTTGAATTAATTCAGATTCAAATAATTATATAATTACTATAAAAGATTGTCGGTGACCTGGTGGTCTAGGGGTAAGGTGTCAGACTTCTGTGCTGAGGGTCCGGGGTTCAATCCTCGGTCCAGGCACAGATTTATCTGATTGCCAAACCCTTCCTTCACCTCTGACAAGATGTGTATTAATCATAACTTGTGAATGTGAGGAATGCCAGGCCTCTACCATGGTTCGGATTCCACGTTAAACTGTAGGTCCTCCATTTCATCTCACAATCACCCTACCATTGCACATTAGCGTGCGTATAACCCGAACGCGTAGTAAGACGCGGTGCTAATAATAATAATATAAAAGATTGATGTATGGGCTTAATTACTCAAACTCCGTCCCACCTTAGTATTGCTGGGTTTAATTTGTGCCCATCCATTATTTATGTGATAACTCTCAAACCAATCCTTTTCTCAATATTGCAGCACTTGCCCGCTTGTTTCTCCGCGGTTAAAGCTCCATTTCTAGATGTGGTTCACCCCCTGAGACCGGATTGTTATTTCCCCGTGCCACCTGGTGCCGCTAATTGTCAACCCTCCACTCCTTTCCTTCACCTATCCGTCGTTCAGGAAAAGTCGATGGATTGAGAACAAACCAATCGATATATCGTGGTTAGGAGGTGGGTGAGAGGATTCCATCTAATCTACTTGTCCCCTACCTATCAATTCTACAATATAAAAAAAAAGTAACCCAAACTAGGCAAGCCTCTTAAAACCAACCTTTTTTCTATAGAATTAGGAATTGTAATTGGAAGAAAAGGTGGGTTAGAAAGGGATGTAATGGAATCCTATCTGTTTATTTTAAATAGATAAAGTCTCTTTTTACCATCTATAGTTAATGTTCTCGAAGATATTCACTATATTTTACTCTTCCTATTTCATATTTAAAATGTAATGTTTCACTATCTTTGCTATGCTCATACATTGCCTGTAAAGCGTAAATAATATATTATTATGGCTCTAAATCAAAGTAGACATAACAGTTAGACCTCATTTTATTTTGCTTGAGGTATTTAACGTGCACCTTGTGAACCGACTGCATATGCACATGACTTAAAACTAACTTAAGGAACAGACATAACACCCTTACCCATGGTCGTTAATATTTCATAACTGTGAAAAGAGAAATACACATTTCACCTATGACAGAATTTTTCATGTGACTATTCTAACCGGGGACTCTTAGTTAATGAACTAATATGGTAAAAGAGGAAACAATTGTTTCAAATTTCTTATGCATAGGTACTACAAGCAAATGAACTCTTGACTTTAAAAATGCCTTAATAACTCAACTAAGATGTGTGGCAAACACTTTTTTTTAAAGAAATCTTAAATTCCTTATTAAATTTCATGTTAACGCTAATGTTCATTTAATTAATAAACAACACTAGCCCCATGGATCATGTATTACTAATGTTCATTTAATTAATACACATACCTATTGATATTATATGACTTATGCTAATTTAATTAATACATCTACCCCATGGATCCTATATTACTAATGTTCATTTAATTAATACACCTACCCCGTGGATCTTATATTACTTATGTTAATTTAACTAATACATGTACCCCATGGATCATATATTATTAATGTTAATATAACTAATACACCTACACCATGGATCTTGTATTACTTATCTTAATTTAATTAATACACCTACACCATGGATCTTATACTACTAATGTTAATTTAATCAATACACTTACACCAAGGATCTTATATTACTCATTTTTATTTAATTAATACACATACCCCATTAATCTTATATTACTAATGTTAATTTAACTAATACACCTACACCATGGATCTTATATTACTAATGTCAATTTAATTAATACACCTACACAATGGATCATATATTACTAATCCTAATTTAACCAATACACTTACACCATGGATATTTTATTATTAATACACTTACCCCATGGATCTTATATTAAATATGTTCATTTAACTAATACATTACCCCCCAAAGAATATTACATTATCAATGTTCATTTAATTAATACATTTACCCCATGGATCTAATATTGTAATAAGTATGTTATAAGTGCGTTTATTCCAAATTTTATAAGTCAGTATACAGTTATCGTAGAACTAATGGTTTTTACTCTAATAACTTTTTATTGCTACATAGTTTTTATGATACTAGTTACGGTGGTATGGACGGAATATAGAGTTATGGTCAATATTTCAAGTTTTTATTACTAAAAATATTTTAAATGAAATGAAAATGTATTCGTCAAATTACGCAATGCTCATGATGGATACTCAAATAAAGGTAGATATTTCTATGATTAAGTAACTAAACTAAACCTATTTATAGAAGCAAAAATTTATTTATTTAAGTCAAAATAGTTTTGGTCATAAAAACTATTAAATACTGACCTTAATTCTCGTTATATTTCATCTAATCCTAGTCATACCCAATAATAATTTACTTCTAACTATGTATGTAACCTAACTGTATGAATGAAACAAACTTAGATTCACACAATTATAGCTTCACCAAATATCTGCGGTACCTGCCACTCTACTCTCACACGCATAAATAAAAATAGCACAATCCCAAGCCTTACCTCATCCCATTCACCCACAGGGCTGTTGACGTGGGGAAAACACAGTTGTCCACAGATAATAAACTTTCCACAACCGAGCAATGCGCTTAATCAACTTGAAAATCCAATTGGTTTTGGCCAGTCGACTCTGCAGGGGTGAAGCCTAATTGTAGCGACTCATTGCAGGTACATTGTACTGTTTGTAGGGACTTAATAAGCTGATAGACGCCGGAGGCTGTATTTAGTTCGACCCGTGATACCTTTCGGTCACTGGGTACAGTCGTAGCTCTTCTGTCAATATTATGGTAAGCTCGTTTGATGTTTGGGGGGAACTGAGTTATTAGAGACTGCTCACGTGTTCCAGTGGTAGAGGGGCACAGGCAAAGGTCGAGAAAAACAAGTTTTAAACTAGACTCTGTCTATAACAATTAGTTCTTCAAGGGATAGTGGTTCTTGTTACAAAGACATTGACATTTCTGGAATAATGCTTAGATTTAAAGAATGATGTCCTAAATTAATTTAGTTTTTAAGCCAACTGCTTATACAAGCCTATGTTTATAAATCTCACTTTAAATACTCCAATGCAGTGTTTTAGTAAACTATAGTTTGGAAAATGTATTTTTTAAACTTATTTACTCTTATGGTCAGGCAGACAAAGACGCCAGTCTCCTCTTGGTTAGGTGGTAATGGGAATATTGGGGTTAAAATCTAGGCAAATGTAACTTAAATGGATTTAATACGTGGGTTCCCATCAACCCTCCTCTTCAGTGCCGATATTTTCACTTTAATTTCTACCCTCTTGATCTTTATTGAAATAATGTTCATATATGGATAGCACGGAATAGCAATAAGGAACCTAAAATAGAACACAACTTTCAAATACGTGTGTCTATATAATAAATTATACATTCATATGTATACATAAATATTTAAATATTCATACGAAATATGTTCTGTAATTTGATAAAAATATATTAAATTATTTTAACATAGAAAAGTGTTTGAAATTTGCACCCATATGTTTTACATTATTAGATGAACTTTGATGAAACTTGATGCAGATGCAGTAGCTTACTAAATTATCTTGGGGCTAGGCCACAGACAAGGTATACTACACCAGATCCTCAGCCGTACGTAAGTTTCGCTACTCTCCTTTATACAGGTTGAGTCATTCATCACTGAGGTTCGCTAGTGTCAATACACAGTAGTCACTGGAGACCGCAAGTAACAATCCACGTGTAGAAGGATTCAAGCTCTCCCAAGGAGTGGAGTCATTCTAACCTGGAGGTTGTGGGTTTGGTGTATACTCTGTATTTGGACTAGGCTTATACACCTATTCAATGTATTATTTTATCTAAATTTGTAGCAACGAAATTAACAAAAAAGATTTCTTTCAAATCTAGTACTAAATCTTAATACCAAGGTTGTAACAGACATTAAATAAATTGCCACATTAATGTAGGAATGTGGTAACTAAATTGATAAACGTTTTAAATTAAAATTCAATTTTAAAAATGCACTCCACAGCATAATATTTTGAAATATAATCACTTTATAGTTAAGTTTAAACAAATTTATTATAATTATAATATTTTATGGATGTCCCTAAAATTTTCTATAAGTATGTGTGATCCTTAAAAATTGGATTTAATATAAATTAAAATTAAAATTTAATTCTTAATATGTTATCCCGTACAATTATAGTAATTGTACAAATGGCGGTAATAAGCCAACTACCGAGTCGAAGATGGCTGAGATATCTGATATCTCGTGATATTAATATAATCACATACTTGTTGCCGATGATTTCCACACATACATCATAAGCTCTTCCTTAAAATATGAGTGAAGAATGACCCTAAGCACGGGACGAATCCTGGATAGCTCAGTGGTGACAGCATCGGTGTATTAAGTCAAAGGTCACGGGTTCGATTCCCGTGTCCGGGTGTCAATTTTCAGAATATGATATCTAGATGGACTAATCCTCACTTAAAGCATAAATAATAGCTTTGGCTATTTAATTCTTATTTTATCGTTGTTTCGAGTTTTTTAAATCGTAATGTAGGTATGTATGGTTGTCTCAAGATTTTTAAGTCGCAGCGTACCTACGTATACCTCAGTTTTAGCTTATGTGGTGCTGACTGACAGCTCACAGCTGACTTCTGACGGCTTTAAAAAGCTACCAGACCAAATTATGTATCCCTATGCCGAACCATATGATCTGCAAAAAACATGTCTTTAGCAGTTGTCACTTCTGACAGTCAAAATTTAGGTATATACCTAAATGTTGACTGTCAGAAGTCAGCTGTGAACTGTCAGTCAGCACCACATAAGCTAAAACTGAGGTATATGTATGGTTGTTTCAAGAATTTTAAGTCTCAGTGTACCTACGTATGTATGGTTGTTTCAAAATTTTAAATCGCAGTGTACTTACCTACAAAAGGTTGTCTCAATTTTTTTAAATCGCTGTGTAGGTATACATGGTTTTCTCAAGTGTTTTAAGTAGTAGTATACGTGCTCATATATATATATATATATATNATATATATATATATATATATATATATATATAAAGTCTTGAGTTTTTTAAATCGTATATTAGACCTAAGTTATGCGATTCAAATATTAAAGTGGCTTATATCAGAGTAAGTAACTATAACCAACACTCAAAATGGTTATATTTTCCCCTGTATTTAAGAACGTTTGATTTTAAAATATATTTTGAATCTCAGTTGTGTTATATAGATCTAGTCTCTATTAATTTAAATTGCAGCGTAGGTAGCATTAGTTGAGCCGTTTTAAATTCAACTGCAAATGATAACGTCGGTTTGGGGGTTTGCGGTATTATACGACCACATCGTGGAGAGCCTCTCAGGCAGATCTACTGTTTGGATAGGAGGTAATATTCGGAGCCTCACTCACCCCTCTGACTGGATAACCGGGCCACAGAATAAGAACAAGAAGATACATAACCTCCTCCCCGATACAGATTATGGGAGACGTTGAAGCAATTACATTGGTTTTAACGGCGTCTTAGTCACAGTTTGGGCTATATGCATACATTTTATTACGTTGATGAAATATAGTTGAGGAAGGTAGAATTTTGGCGGGAATTTACTGGCAATTCATGAAGATAAAGATGAAAACTCTTATAGTTAAGGCAACAAGGAACTGTTCCGCTCTGCACCGCACCGCACCATAAAATTTCGGGTAAATGCTATGTACTCACCGCACCGCACCGCAATGCACCGCACCGCACCGGTGCGGATTAATCGTAGAGAGAACATTATTCCGCACTTTTAAAGTGGGAGACAGACAGTGTAGCCATCAGCCTCCGAATAAGGATGACAATTCGGGCGTCTTCGGAAATGTTCGATAGTTTCCGAACATTGTTTTCGTGCCGACCCCCAACCAGTGCACGCGGAGGAGTACAGTGGCGCACGCATCTATTTAAATTCTCCATCACATTCGGCTCTCGTGTAGTCACTTTCTAGGGAACTCGGTGCTGTGTGGAGCGGAACGGCTCCTTAACAGTGGGAGCGTTAGGAAACGCTAAAAATTGTCAAACCTTTGCAGTTTTTATATCAGAACCTTTTTATATTCAAATAAATTAAAGATTTCTCCGGTAGTAGCTTAGAACTTAATTTTCTTCACATGTTGATATCAAGAGTTCTTAACTTCAAGGATATGCTGGAATTTAATAACATCTTTTTCTCTGAATTTAATTTTTTCCCCATCTAATGGCGCTATGCTCAAAACAGGTATTAAAAAATCGTTGATATCACCATGTGAATAAAATTAAGCTTTGTATTGTTAATGAAGCATTTTTTTTATTTGGTTTGGCCAAAAAAAAAGTTTTACTTTAAAAACCACAAAAACACTTCCCTTTTTATCACGTCGCCTACACCCCCAACCTAAGGAAAGAACCTCCTCAATACACCCGACCAGGTTTATAACTCCAGTCCCCTCATCACTGGTGAACCAGTATATCACGAGAATAACGCGTTGAACCACGTGACTAGCTAAGCTTGAAGCTGCAGCATGAATCCTATCTAGACACCTTTAATCTCTTAAGAAGGTGACGTTTTACAAAACATCATTTTTAAAATAGAGATTTATGTATTAATTGTGATCTTTGTCACTGACTTGTCTTTCATGGTCTTAAAATAGCATGTTTCTTGACTCAATTTTATTTATTTCATTTCAGTGTAGTCAAATTTGAAAAATAGTAATGATGCTAATAATATCATCGTCTGTTTACAGAATATTCGCATACATACAATAAAAGGGCATGAAAATAAAATATAAAATTTTAGGGGAGATGTAAACTTATTTGCTTTGGGTGACTAGCAATTTGGAGAAAGAAAAAACTTGTATACCGTTTTATAACATCTACTTCACAGTCAACGACGAACCGGAAAGACAGGGCGAAAGCTTTTGTCTGCTTGGCCACAAGTTAGGGTAATTATAATGGTAATCATTAAAACGTATTTCCAAAGGGGTTTATGAACTAACTTAGTAAGAAGACTTGTTGACAAAAGGTTTGCGAGTATTTTCTTAGGTTAAGTAAATTAACAAGTCATATGCGCTGATTTAAGCTATTTATTTAGGAATTTTACGTCAAATACCCCAATACACAAAATTATAGACAATTTTAAATTCAAATCCCACCTATTAAATGCTACTTTATTGACTGAGTGTAGCAAGGTTTGGTTTTAAGTGTACCATTTGGCATTTGGTGTATCTGTCCGTATGTTTGTACTGCAATAAATGCCAAATGTCTGTAACAATTTCAGAGAATTTTGAAGGTACATTATTTGGACTTAGGCGTAAAGATGCAAGCACAGCATGTTTGGATCTGGTGAACTGTTTCAAAATGGCTGCCACCCAAAAGATTTTTCGTTTAATAGCTCCTATCAAATGATTTAAATTTAAAATCCAAAGCAATCGACAGAGTACATAGGACTTTTTTTTATTTTTAAAAGTTAACATATTATATTGTGAGATTGACGTTTAAAACCGCTTGAACAGCAGCTATTTTCTATAGATAGTATGTACACTCCGTCGATATTGTAAGGTAGCAACTTTATAAATCAGCCTGCGTGGTATGCTATACCTCCATACATGACTGCAGAATAG
>CABFWO010001555.1:135381-165961 GCA_902155825.1 Timema genevievae | reverse complement strand
TTTCAAAATCACTGTATATATCTGAGCTCAATAGAAGCTTCTAGAAGGGACATTTTCTAACGGTGAATTACACACCTACAAACTCACAAAAAAAATACCTTCTGTGTGGAGAACATTCTTCTAAAACAGGAAATTACTTTAAAAGATCTTAACTTGGTTAGATTACGTTGAAAGACATTAAGTGAGGTTGGCTCCAGTAGATGCTGCCATCTCGGGGAGCAAACTAACTAGTAAATAATTTAGAGGAAGACGTGATTTAAGCGCCAAGTAATAGATTACGAAATTTAAATAAAGTAAAATATGTTTAATTATATGTAAAATTAGGATGATAAAAAAAATGTTTTGAATATATAAATAATTAGAACGATAATATGGTCAATGCTTTCAAATACTCCTTATGGTCATATCAATTACATTACAACCACCAGGTCACCCATAAGAGGAAATAAAAATATAATAGGAAAATTGAAAGTACAAATAGTCTAAATGCTAACATTTTTATTCATACAGTCAGTTAAGTGTTAAATTACTGGTTTGGGGCCTGGTTGTTAGTTCATCCTATAATTATAAATGGTTTTAATCACTATTAAGCAGTATTAGAGCTCCAAAAACATATTACACTTGAAAAATTGGAAAAAAAAATATATTTTAAGGATTTGAGTCATGAATTTGAAAATTTCTTGGGTTCTTAAATCTTGAATACCTTAAAGAATTTGAGAGATTCGAGGTCTTAACCCTAATTTTTTAGTAACTTTATTATTCCCATATGGTATCCAGAGCCAAATTTTAATATTATTTTATTTCTAGCGCTGTTTCCTGCAAACTTTCTTCCATTTTCATAATTAATTTCAAATAAATAATACGACACAATCATAAAACTTTCTCAGAGCATTAAAGCTTGGAATTTAAAAACAAGACGTTATTTTTAAGCTATTGTTAAATGATCTATATTTGTAAAAATAAAAATTATTCTTTTTTTATCATGAAACACTTTTCCAAGATAACACATTTAACTCACTCTAATGGCCATTTTCAAAAAAATTTTGAGTAAACTGCCCTTGAATTAATATTGTTTTATAAATAGCAAATGCTTTTGAAAATAAAGTTTAAAAAATAGAAATATTGATTTTTGTACTAGAAATAACCAAATATGACTTAAAAATAAGAAAAAAATTCAAATAAAAATGTAATATAAAAAAATTAATAAAATGGTTTCAACACTCTTGTTTCCAAAACATTAAAATTACACTCACAATTACAAAAAAATTCATTAAATTGACATTTTAATGAGCTAATATTTTCCCACCCAATCTGAGCCTCCATAACTTTAATCACCCTGTAAGAAAATGTAAGAATCACAAGCAGTTAGAAATTTGTATTGTTTCAAATTTCGTTTATTAATCCTTAATATAATAATCATGCATCTGTTACCTTATGTTACAATTCCATTCCTCTACACGCAATTGCGCATGCGCCTTATATGGGTTCTCTATAAATTTTTCTTATCATGAAATTTATTTCAATTCAATTTTTAATGCCTCTAAAATTAATGTTCATACTTTAAAATGAAAAATAAGATGGTTAAAATTAGGGGTCCGCGAGCTTGGGTTTTTTCATTCGAGCCAAATGAAAGTCAAGTATTTCTAAAAGCTCCCGAGTTCTAGTATATTCATAATTTTAAAATGTTAAAAGTATACCGGATATTTGTTTATTTTAAATTTATCACATCTTTAAAATTTAAGATTTAAAAAATATACTAAAACACATGTTCTTAAAATATGAAGGACACCCATTTTTATAAATATAAATACCTTTGAAAAAAAAAGTTAAGAAATAGAAATATTGGTTTTTAAACTAGAAATAACACTTAAAAAAACACAATTTAAAAATAAGAACAACACTCAAATAAAAATATATGACCTAATAGGAAAATTAATTAAAATGGTTTTAATACTCCTGGCTTTAAGGACATTAAAATTACATTAACAACTATAAAAAAAAAGTAATAAAATGAATAATTGCAATAATGACTTGGAAATGTACAGTAAGATAGTGTAGAAACACTGTACAATAATATAAAGTAAGTGATAATTACGGAAGCCAATCTGAAAGGATAGTTAGGTTAGGCCTAGATATAAACAAACACACTTCTGTCTTCATGACTTCTTAAATTTTTACACTTCCCACTTATTCACAACTTCCACAGGGTTACATTATTTTGAATTTTCTGAAATATTACTTTTTCATTAATGTATCTTTATAAGAAAAATAAACATTTCTGAAAATTCAAAACAATGTGCAACTGTGGAAGTTTGAAGAAGTGGAAAGTGTAAAAGTGTAAGAAGAAATAGAGAAGTGTGTTTGTTATATCTAGGCCTAACCTAACCATCCTTTCAGGTTGGCTTTGAATCTGCCCCATGATCACTGATGAGGGCAAATATGGTACTAGGTGTATATAACCACCCTACATAGGTGTGGAACCTGGGTCTACTGGAAATTTATAGCACATTACCTCAAAACAAAATTCAATGATGCAATAACTTGTGCTTTATATGCACCAAATTTAAGGCGCTATAATATCTATGTTTGAATTTGCCTCACGATCATCGGGGGTGGCAATTACAGTACCAGCAGGTCGACCATGGATCTTTTCATTTGGAACGTCATATGCCATGACGTGCATAAGCATGACGGCCATCTTCTTCCGTGACGTCATAACTGTTGGCATGGAACTGGATGTCATAACCTCTACGGCGGCGTGTTTGACGATGTGTAAACTTTTAAGGGCGCTAGTGTGTGAATAGAGTATGTTGGCAACCATGTTAGTTGGTTTAGCTATGTATATGAAAGGGTTGGTAGCACCATGAAGTTAGTAGTTGAACACCAATCAAAATACGTATTATCTTGCTGCGAGTTTCAAAACATCGTCATGTGAGTCGCTATGAACTTGATGAACATAAATAATCTTTAGTCTTAATATTTTAATCTTAAATCATAAATATATATAGTTAAATATGGTTATATTAACGCTAAAATGTATTCATATTGGTTGAGGTAATGACCCTAAATTATAAAAAAAGGAATATATTGAATTTGATAAGGTTTATGAGGTATAGTTATAAATATTTTACTTATATATTTATGAAAACTCTATATGTTATAGATACAGTATCATAAAAAAGGCTAGTACCTAATGATTTAACAATAGGCCTATATCACATTCACTTTTCTATTAAAAGTATAGTTATGTAGTGTACTCAATTTTCTTTACTTCCTTCTCTGAGTATGGGCAAAGATAATTATTAATATACCTAATCATCACTTTAATACATTCACAATAATTTGTATCCATTCATGTAGCTTATCAAATTAACCACAATAAGTGTGAGAGTGAATGGGAGTAGCTTGTGGACTAGGCCTACATGGTTTCCCCTTCATCACTGGGAAGGTAACAGGTCCACAAGAATCTGTCATTGCCTCGGAAAGAACTGACATCAATGAGAAGAGATAACATAATGCATGTGTTATTGTAATAACTAAAGTTTCTTAATGATTGTGGCTTTTATCCATAGCTTATGGGAGGGGACAAAATCTAGCAGGAAAAACTTTATCGTTCTTGCCCGAGTATTTTTTAAAATTCTACTTTTGGGCAAGTTTTGACTTTTTCTTGGAATATCACCTATGTAAATTCACCAGCAAACTAGTTGTAGGTTATGCAGTTGAAGATCAATCAGGAATCAGACTTAGGCCCTGAAATGGCTGTTTTGTGTTTGGATCACAGCTCCAGAGTAGTGGAAAACAGTTTAACAATACAAGAGATGTTCATTGTCGTTAATTAAACTAAGTTTAATTAAATTAGTGAAAACCCAATGGTTTAAGGAAACTTCCCTTAACTATATAACTTTGCCTATCTTGTGAGTTGGTGTTTTGTCTAAATAATCCTAATTTGCTAAAGTGGCTGTAACCAATTTTTTTTTATAGCACATGCTTTTCATGTTAGTTTGGATACATAAAACAGGACCTATACTGATAATGCTATTTTCATTAATGTTCCCTAGGTTTTTAAATATAATTTTTTCTAGCATTATTTTCTATTTTCATCATTATTGTTGGAGATAAAGATATATACAGTTCAGGACAGCAACATATGAAAATAGCTCATAATGAATGGTAACATCAACATAAAAATCACATAAATTTTTTTAATAGTAAAAATACAACAGTTACAAGAATTTACATTTAATTTTTTTTACATCATGTCAAATTTTATTTCAGCCCTGCTTAACATTATTAACTAATTATGACATTGAATATAAAAAGTGAAAGAATGGTACCTTTTTTTTTTCCCAAATTATTTACCTGACCTGACCTTAAACTAATTTCTCTTTTAATCATAACAGTACTTTTAAACAGTAAAAGTAGGGCTGTTTTTATAAATGCATACTGTGACTGGTTTTATTGCCTGGACAAAATGTGAAAGTACCTAACTTATACCCTAAATCAAGGATGATGAAACTTGTCCAACCTGTGTGCCACTTGAAGGCTAGCTGAATTTTGAATTAGTCTAATGTGCCACCTATTATTTACATTTTTTAATGAGTATTCAAAAATTAAATTTAATGAATAGTAAGTATTGTAATGAATAACTCAAATCAAATTGTAAATATTTTAACAATGCCTGGATTTTAATGAAGGAAAATTTATTGTATTAAATTGTCAAAGGAGTGTCTTAGACAAAATTAATTCCAATAACTTATAGTGAAAACATTTAAAGTAGCACCTTTAGTGAAAAACAATAAAATAAATTGATATGTATTATATATTGAAACCAGAAACTTAGATAATCCATCCCACACTAGTTTGAAACATGTTATATTTTTCTAACCACCCTCAGTAACCCGACCGAGATCTGAAGTGGGTCTTCTCAATGTTAAATTTATTTTAACTGAAATTATTTTAGAAAGGGGCCATGTAAAATACTAAAAGAAAATATTACTAAAGTATTTAATGATTTATTTAGCTTTTTTTTTCACTGCCTTGTTATGGCAATGCAACTTAATCGAAGATAATTTAAAATGGAAAAAAATATTGACTGGTCGAAAGAAGTCTAGGTCTATTACGGTATTAATGTGAAATTTGATATTAATTTTAACAATTTGTTAATTTACTGAATTGTTTATAAGTGAAACTGCTGATATCATCTAAATTAAATAGCCTATACTTACCATTATGTTTTAAAAACTGATTTATACTTACATCAAGAAGAAGCTCAAAAATGACAAGCCTACACAACTTTTTATCTCAATTCTGAGCCTTAGTGGTGAGCTCGGCTCAAAGCTCAAAATCCAAGTACTCATCAGTAAACTACACTTAATATAAGGGATAGGATGACAGTTTAAAAAATTCCAAGGTATTGCCCTATAATATCTAAATATCAAGTTCAAACAATATCCATCAAACCATTTCAGATTTGTGGTCAAGGATAAAAAGATAGACAGGTATGGGGGCAGACAGAATTGTAAAATCCACCTTTTTGGGTTCAGACACACACAAAAATTGAAGACTCGTCATAGTTTTGAAGTCGAAAAGTCTCACAATTACAATACTTTCTCTTGATATGAGAAAGTAAAAATAATAATGGATGATTTTAAAGGGTTAAAGGTTGTTAGAAATAGACATGACTAAATTTTGGTGAAAATTAAGAAGGATATCGGCACACCTAGTGCACGGCCATACTTGTGACCTGATCAATTTTTCTTGTACACGGTATTAAATGTATTCATTAATGTTCAGGATACTCTCTTTTTGTCAAGTTAATTTTTTATCTTCAATGTTTGCTCGTATTAATATGTATGCTTTGTGCAGGTTTGTGGTGCAGCAGATCCTGTCGGACCAAAGCCCAGATGAGCGTATAGATAACATTCATACTCACCTGATCCAGATTCGGGAAGATCTGGAGAATCACCGTGTGCCTCTCTCTCTACTAACCATCACCAAACAGTTGACTAAGAATCCGGGGGATTATGTGGATGTTAAGGCTATGGCTCACGTCCAGGTCGCCATGAGGCTCAACAAGAAAGGTGGCAAGAAGCTTCGTCAAGGGGATACTGTGGAATACATCATATGTGAGGTAGGATAGTATTCAAACCCTCACAAATGTTTATGTTTTCCTCATTTATTTAATTATGTATTACATGAGTTTGTAGAAAATTTAAATTTCTTAGGACAAAAATATACTTTAGCTTTTTGATGTTTGATTTTAGGGTATTTAACATATGCTTCTAAACGGACTATACATTTGCAAAGCAGGCTTTTTGAGTTTGAATTAAATCTCAAATTGAAGTAAATATTGTTCGCGAATTTTGAAAACTACCAAATCGAATCATATCCTAGCTATATATGTTAAACTTATTATGTTAAATAATAAGAGTTACACATTATTAAAAAACATTAGATTAGTTTTGGACTCAAGTACCTTAAGCAATCGTGTATAAATATAAGTTCTTCCATATGCTCATGCAGCAAAAGTTGACATTGTCAAAGTTAAGCGGTAAACAGCACCATCTGTTGTGGTGATTATAAATTATTTCAATCTTTAACTTCAGCCCTCAAGATTAACACATTTGTTATATATTATCCAAGGGTGTGATTATAGGCTAGATGAAAATTTCATAAATACTGTTTATGGGAAAAAGTGAGACTTATTTTCCAATCATATGGTAATTAATAAGCATTATTTTACCTCACAAAAATTGTTATTAAAAGTATATTTTTAATAGAGCACTAATCAAAACTATTATTTAAACTAGGATGGATAGCTTAGTGATAATAGAGTAGAGATTGTTTAGGTAAAATACCAAAAAACACAACATATTTAAAAATGAGCTTTCAATGTTTCGTAAAGCGCCATCAGTCTACTCCCTTGAGCTGAAAAGCTGTCTTTGACAAAGAAAGCTTGTCCTTAATTTGTGTCTGTGTGTTTTTTAGTGTTCTATCTAAACAATTTCTACTCCCATATCACTAGGGTAAGTTTGCTGGCTATCCCTCCTAAATTAAACCATTATTAAAAATGTACTAACAAATTTTAGACAGATTGTGGGATTTGAAATTGCATAAACAAAACTTTTTTTTTTTGGTTTGATTTGAGTGAAAGAATCTAATAATATAAAATTTGAATCACTATCGATATTATCAAAGCTTCACAGGCCCCTTGAAGGAACAGATTATACCAGGGTATTTGAAAATAACATAATTTTAGAACATACACAACACTCAGGCTCAAGGCTGTGTGAGAGTGGAATCATCTTAATATCTGCAATGATATAATTTCTGGCTATAGGCCTATAATGAATTAAACCTGGTATCCCCAGTTCAGTAGACAAATAGCTTCCTGACTGAACTGATCTGTTTGACTTCATATTATTTATTTATTTAGTACCGCGTCTTACAACCCGTTCGGGTTATACGCTTAAGTACTATTTACGATAATGGGTTAGGAATTGGGTAGGTTGAATATAGAGGAAGTGAACCCGCATTTGCGTGAAGGGAGAGTGGAAAACCATTTAGGAAAAACCACTCTCAGTTCACCCGACCGAGATTCGAACCTCAATCTCCCCGTCCTCGGCAGTCGAGCTCAACACGACTAGCGAGTTAGCCAACTACACTACCGAGGCGGGTGACTTCATATTAATAACTAGAGCATGGATTTGTATGCACAAAAAAATAGAAAAATATGTGCCATAATATGCAAAAACAAATTAACAAAAATAAAATAAACTATTTGTTTTGTGGAAAAACTTACCATATTCATGGATGTTACATAATATTATTATTGTTATTGTTGTTATCATCATCCATCAATCCATCCTCCATCAATCATTAATCATCACTACTACTATCACCGCGTCTTACTATCTGTTCAGGTTATATGCATGCAGCAGAAACATGAACATTGAGTGTAAGAAAGACTAGGAAAATGGAGGCCATGTTTATGAAGTTTGTGAGGATTATGTTAGCTGTCAAGAGGAAAAACAAGATTAGGAATGAAGTTATCCGGGATAGAGTGATGGTAAAGGGAATACATGAGCTAGTAGAGGAAGCAAGACTGAGATGGTATGAATATGTTATGAGGATGGAAAAAGAGAGGATGCCAAAGCAAATGTTGGAAATGAAGCCTGTAGGAAAAATATACCGAGGGAGCCTAAAAAAGAAATGGGAGGATCAGATAATAGAAAGTGTTAAAGTGAGAGGAGAAGAATTGAAGAAATTAAATAAGGAAGGTTGGTGGAAGGATAGAGGAAGATGGAGGCATTTTATAGTAAATAAAACCAACAGTTTATGGGTGCTGTAACAATATTTATGTTGCATAAGAAATAAATTGTCTGTGTGTTAAAAGTTATAAGGTATTCAGAAGTGAGATAACATAAAATATGTATTTGACGCATAAAATCGGCGAGTTTTCCAAGAAAAGCTAGGAAAGGACAAAGAAACTATTCTCAGGCCAGCAGCAGAGGAAGATGCCAACGCAGCAACCATTGCCGTGAATGTCCTTCTCACAGCCGCATGGGAGAGCCAATTAAAGCTAAAGCCGACATTGTCTTGTCTGGTTGATAAACTCAACGAAATGGATACTCACATCTCTGAAGAGTTATTAACTATGTTGTTAACTGTAAAGTGGCCAAATAGCTATGATAATTTATGCTGCACAATCAAAGCTAGAGATGAACTGGATACAGAGATGTTGAAAGTAAAACTTCTCAAAGAGTACTGTGCAAGTATGTTTACTCAGAGGGCACTTTGTACTTAAGTGCACCCACATTTGCATGGACAGAGAGTGAAAAACCATTTAGGAAAAAACCCTCTCAGTGCACCCGACTTGGGTCAAACCCCAATCTCCCCGTCTTCAGCAGTCTAGTCCAACACGAGATTAGCGCGTTAGACCACGCAGCCACTGAAGCGTGCTATTGTGACAATCAAGTAACAGAAAAGCTCATGCATAATCCCGTGTACCACTCATGTACCAAATATATTGACATACGGCATTACAATGTACGTGAAGTTTTTGAATGAGGAGAAATCAACGTGAAGTACATTCCAACAAACGAGATGATAGCTTATGTTCTTACCAAAGCTTGATGTAGCCAATGTTGGAATAATATTTTATTAGACTATGTATTTTGAAGTTTATAAGGATATGTTTGTGAATATGTATAGGTATATTATGTGCAGTTCTAAGGGTGAATATACATTGTTAGGGTTGTATAACTAAGGTGACTAGTGGAAAGTTGGTGGTGGGAAGAATGTCCATTAGTCACGGTTGAAGAGAGGGTAAGAATGTGACTGGGAAATGTTTGGTAGAAAAAGCTATGGGACTGGTTAAGCGCTGAGGTGCGGCTCGAGGACACTGGAAGGAAAGGACGACAAGGGTACGGACGTGTTGGTTGGCGAGTCTCACAACGTTAAAAGGTGCATGGTTGTATATATAGAGTTAAAATATTGTTAGTTATAATAAATATACAGTATATATTAAACTGTGTCTGCTGGTTTTATTAAAGCAACAACGCAAGGAATACAGTGACCAAGTGCAAATTACTATATTATGTAGCTAATATTAGAAACCCAAACGAAATATAATTATTTAGGAAGTTGAGACACAACAAGCTCTGTTAGAGCTGACCAAAAGAATAGTGGGACAAAGAAAAACTATAACTAATGTCTAGCCACTAGTGTTGTTCTGATCACTATAGTTTCTTTCTTCACTACTTCTCAAAATTATTTGAATGATTCATTCGATTATGCCCATCACTATCTCCAACCCGTTTGAGCAGTTAAACATGTTGAATACTAAATAGTGGTATAGTATCAATTATTGCAATACCAGTCGATAGCAAGGGTATTGAGTGATTGAGTATCGATATTGGCCCACCACTAGTTTAACTGAGAGCTTGTTCTAGGATGGCACAAGCCTGCCCGCCACTCAACGAGCCTACCATGTGGACGAGCTGAAAACAAATGATGGACTCAAGATCGATATAAATTATTACCTAGCTCAGCAAATACATCCTGTAGTCTCCAGACTGTGTGAGCCCATTGAAGGAACAGATGCTGCTAGGATAGCAGATTGCCTAGGTATTTATTTTCCTTTTAATAAACCTAACTTTTTTTATATAGAATATGTTTGTAAATGACTAGGGGTGTGTGAAGTCTACTTTTTCAATTCAAACTGAATCCAAATTGAATATATGAAATATTCTTGAAGTTAAATCAAAGTTTGAATATTCTTTGTTTATGTCTCATGCTTGAGAAAATTAAAAATATAGTAACTTTGTGCAGTAAATTTGATAATAATTTTTTCAGACATAATAATAAGTCCTAATTGATATCCCAAACTTTAAAAAAAAAATCCTATCCACCAAGAAAAACTGTAAAAAGGATAAGTCTGAAATATTTTTTAAATGGTCTGGAAAATTCGGGGAAGTTTATATTAAAAGTTTTGTAGCCACCTTGAATTCACACTTCTACATTTCCTTGTAAGTCAATCAGCGTCAGGTTATGCTGAAAATATAATACTAGATCATGTTGATGAGCAAGCATCATTCGACCCATATACCTTGTTTTCTTGATGAAAATACCTGGCTCAATGAGTCCAAGTAATAACGAGTGGACTTTCGCTGATTGGTTGAGCTTCACCCCAATTGGCTAGATCAGGGGTCCCCAACCCTATGCCCGCGGGCGCCATGGCGCCCGCCGAGCCTTTTACATTGGCCCGCCACTCTTTGACCATACCTGAATAGTTCTAGACTAATAATTTTAATCTGTCACTTTTCTGACAAAAATCAAGTTTGTGCTTATCTCCAGGTAAGCTGTTCTCAAGATGTTGGTGATTGAAAGCCCCCTTCCCCCCTCTTTCCAATCCCTCCCTCTCATCCCTCTTTCTTTGCTGTGCTCATTTACAAAGTATACTTTTACTCGGAACTACCATTCTAATAGTTTCAAGCTGAATTGTTTTGCTTTTTCCTAATCTCAAAGACCTACCCCCTTCCTTTATTCTCCCCACACTCACTAATACCATGCTAATACTTCCTATTTCCTTTGTAAATATCTTGGCATGGATCTACCCAGCTTTGTTGCCTGAATAAACACGGAATAAATATAGATTTTAAAAATTTACTTAAGCACCAAAATGGTGGTGAGTAGTTAAATATTGCCTTGTGTCTTTATTTTGGTCTTGTTAAATCCGTAAAAAAAGGAGTATTTTTATTTATTTATTGACATTGACTTTTGGTTTGGTAAAAATTGTTTCAATTGCTTAAACTGGTTTTGGATTAACTTTGCGTGTGTGCCATTTGCGTTATTTTATATACGAATAATTTTTTTTTTTTATATTCACAATTCTTTTTAATAATATGTATTTGTGTGTGTGTGTGTGTGTGTGTTATTTGCATTATGAATTATGTTCGGCTATAAGTTTACCTTGAAAAAGTAATTGGTGCCTGCTGCACTACCGTTAGTTTTGAATGTGCTCTAATGTACAAAAAGGTTGGGAAACTCTGGGCTAGATAAACCGCTATCTCGTGGCTCTCCCCACGCTAAATTAAACCCGGGTCATTAAGAGGCTTGTGAATGCTCCCGTCTCACTGGATAGAAGTGGTTTCTGTGTAGTATATTATAATTTGACAATAGTCAATAGAAATTATCTTTTGAACCTCACATTTTACTTCATTCCAATGCATCACTCAACCCTCCGGGATTCAAACCCCTCATCGCTCGTGGTCCATCCAAACTATGTAATTTCCCATGGGCTATGATGGGGTTGTATTTAGGGGAACTATCATTCACTGTAAAAAAGAAGTTACAAAAATTAAGTTATCACATCATTTAATTCAAGTACTTTGGATTATTTCTAGAGTTAGGTTGAATCCACTATTTTATGAATCCAAAACTCCTATTTACTTTTGAATCCCAATCCTAATCTTAGAAAAAGATTATAAACATAGGAGAAAATATAAATATAATAGAATAATTTAAAATACAGATAGTAAATAAATCTTAACATTATTTCTTATAATCTATTCATTATAACATTCATACATTCAGTAAAATGTTAAATAAATGGTCTGAGGCCCGGTTGTTAAGTTCATCCTGAAACTAAAAATTGTTATGAACCATCAATAATCAGTATATTAACGCTGTAAAACAACTTTCATGTGACAAATTGAAAAGAAAAAAAAAACTTTTTTAAGGATTAGAGTCTAACCTTAAATATCCTTAGGGATTTGAGGGTCCCATCCCTAGTCTTTCATATGAATATTAATTTGTAATACATAACAGCACACAATATCAATAATTGTATGTAGGAAATTGATAGAACTAAAGAAAAAGGAAAAATAAACTACTAAGAGTAAATTTGATGAAGAAAACCCACCTAGGGAAAGAGGAAAAATGTGGGAAGAATCCAATGCATAAAATAATGTGACATAATCTTCCTTTCTTCTGTCTTCTATAGTAGAAGTAGTCACACAGTTTATTTTTCCTTTTTCTTTAATTCTATCAATTTCTTTTACTGTAAAATTATTTATCCATTGAGCCACCTCATTTTTTATACAATAGTTGCATGTAGAAAGAGTATTTTATCTTTCAATATTTTTATTGGTGAACCTTTGTAATTGTCAAATTTTTGAATCTTCGTAAACCCACTACATATGACAATCCATGAAAGTGTGTGGACCTTTATAGTTTTTATATAAATATAATGTTCAGGGAACGTACAGGAAAAAATAATATAAATAAATCAGAGACACACATGAGGGCATACAACATGGAAATAGAAACTGTAATATACTCTATAGCAGGGATGTGTACAGGTTAAGTTGGTCAATCTGGACTGAACTGTCTAGAGTAGTTATTGCAGGAAGTGATGGACAACATGGTCGGGTCTAAGACTTTATATTTAGTCCTATTGGCGTTGTGACGTGTGCGTGATATGTGGTTAGTGTACCAGACTAAATATGTGAATGTGTAAAGACATAACAGAAACACAATGCCCATTTACACTGAAACCACTGGTCAAAGTGCAAACTGCAAAGCTTGTATGCATGTATGTATGTATGTATGTATATGTTTTTATGTGTATGTTTGTTTTACATTTGATTGCTTTAGGTCTTGACCCATCCAACTATCGCAAATATAAACATCAAGCTGAAGCAGAGGAGCCAACTCCAGGAGAAAATATTTCCCTCTCAGATGAAGAGCGGTACAAATATTGCGACAGGTCAGTCTCAGTAATAAAAATAGATACTTGGATTATTTATCAATAATATTGTGTGAACATCAGTTATTTAACTTATTTTATTACTTATTTACAAACTAAATGCACCAAAATACTTATTTTTCATCTACAATTCCAGGTTATTTGGAAAATAGTTGTCACTAAAATGTTTCAAACTGTTATTAATTTAGTTGAACCCTGAAATCAAATTTTTTGTGTGAGAAATTGGCAATATTATAAGAGTTGGAGGGCGACACCTTTGTTGACTTGATTTTTTCAGTCTATGATGGTGACTGCTACACAGGTCATGTATATCATTAGGGGGTTTGGGAATCACCTATCTCCCCCATGCTCTTTTACATTGACCACTCGTTTTCTCAGGATTTCTTTGAGATAACAATTTGAAACTTTCAACGTGGTTTCTTTCACTATTTTTGCATATTTTAACATTTCAGATTTTATTGGTATATAACTAACTGGCCAATTTATAATTTGTTTTGTAGAAAGCCATTTTTTGCATAAAAAATCATAGTTATGATTTTTTTCGAGCTCAATAATTAATATAATTAAAAATGGCTGTGTTAAAAGTTGTCTTACATTACTCTAAATATGTTGTGAAACTTTTATTTTAATATCTTTAATAGATCCTTAGTAAATGGGTCATTTATACAAAAAAAAAAACTTTCACAAATTAAGTTTAAAGTTAATCTGTATTTCTAACTACACATCTAGTGCATTCCTGCACCATAAGAGGGATTATCTGGATCTTTCCATGGCTTCAAAGCTATCTTCTATTTTTTTTCTTGGCTTTAGATCTTTGCTGCCTTGAATGCATTATTATTATTTATTTATTATTAATTATTATTAATTATAATTATTGTTATTGTTGTTATTAGTATTATTATTACTTATTAATTATTTATTGTTGTTATTGTTGTTATTATTGTTATTGTTGTTGTTTATCACAGTATATTTTAAATTTAATCCTATGATTTATTATGATCTAATTTTGTTTATGGTTGGACAGGAATTACATTTTTACTGTGGGACGAGAACTGAGTCAAAATATCAGGATTGGGACAGAAACGAGAAATTATAAAAAATAATGCTTTTGAATAGTTTTAGATTAAAAATATATATTGATTTTCAAACTAATATGGTAAGACATTGAGAATAACACTATAAAACAGACAAACTAATCAGCCATAAATGGTTGACCTTGGCAAGTTACTTCTTCCCCCCTTCATTTCCTCGGCCTAAAAGATGGTAGGGTGGATATATCTGTCCTCTAACTCTTTCGAGCTCTCTCGCTTGCTGAACTTAGCAAATATTTATTAATAGACAGAACATAATGTGTCGCATGCCTCACAATATGTATCTCTCCCCACAAGCATTAACCCACCCTTCTAAGCCTGCTACAGAACAAAGAAGCCGACTCTGTACAAAATAGATTAACATTGATGAGTCAGCGATAACTGCTAGAACACAAAGTGCACTTTATTTCCCCGCTGAAACATTTAAGGAAATACCCAATACTGCCCAACTTAAAAGAATGGATAAATTCCTTACTTATTCCCCCGGAACCGTTCATTGTTTGAAATCTTGTCCACCCATAATTTTTTTTCCATTATTAAAGTAAGCAATTTTAGATTTTAAAATTTTTATGTTTGTATTAATCTTATTTCATTAAAAAAAATATATATATATATATATCACATTTATTTATTCAACCCAAGCTTGACTCACTTCGATACTCAGGAACTTCATGAGAAATACTCTCAAGATGACTTGAATCAAACAAACTCGAGCTTGCAAATTCTTAGTGAAATGCAAAGATAGCATGAATTTGGCTATACAAACTTTCATTTCATTTGTCTGCTTTTACTAGTAAGTAGCTATTCTGAATATAACGCATGAACACTTATTTATTCTTTTTGTTTTTTTTACAGGTTTCAATTCACTTGTAAAAATGAACAATGCAAACAAAATAATATTTTGGAAGGAGTTTACTGTAAAAATGTAAGTATTACCTTATGCTTACCTCTATTTGAAAGGAATAGTTTATAAATATGACTTAATAATGATGAAACAAGTAATATTAGGCCAATTGCCGACATCCGTATGCTTCTGGTTATTCACATGGGATGTTGTTAGGAGAAAACCAAGCTTCGACCTGGATATATTGGTAAATCAAAAATGGTTGTCAGACACTTTAGAAAATACATCTCTAAAAACAAAATAATGATGTTACCAATGTATATTAAAACCCTATCAAATAATGTAATCTAAATGGGATATTCGAGATTTGAAAATTCAAAAAGGAAAAGACTAATTAAATAGGTATTAAGAATGGGTGAGTTCTTGAGAATCGGAGTTTTAGTCGAATTTTAGTAGTCGTTGAAACTTAGCTCTAATTTTTTTCAAAATGATAATATTTTCATTACTTAGTTTTTATCTCAACTTTTTAAGTGATTTCTTTAAATTTTAAGAGATAATTTTATAGTAAATAGTTTTTCAATCTTATTTTTCTGCCGATTCAAAGGTATAATTTATAACTTGTACAACTATGTAACTTTTGCTATGTGTTTGGATTATCATAACTTTTTTTCGTGAAAGATTATTATTCTTAAAATTCTCTTTTTATGGATTATAAATGGATCTATTACAGAAATTCAACTTTTGTTATAAATTTTGGCAGAAGGAGAGGAACAAATAAAAGGGAACTAATTGATAGTGTGGCTTTTACAATGAAAAGAGGGAATAATTGTCTCTTGAAGAAAATATATAGTCATCACTCAATCACTCTATCTAGAGGCAGCCATTACTTATTTGTCCAGTGGCAACAGTATAAAATGTGAGCAGTGCTTCTTTTTATTGTAAAAGCCATATTGTGTTAGTTCATTTTTATTTGTTCCTATCCTTCTTCCACATATAAAATAATAATATTTAGCACCGCGTCTTACTACCTGTTCGGGTTATACGCTTAAGTACTAATTACGCTAATGGATTAGGAATTGGGAGGGATGAATTTAGAGGAAGTGAACCCGCATTTGCGTGGAGGGAGAGTGGAAAACCATTTAGGAAAAAAAACCTCCAGTTCACCCGACCGAGATTCGAACCTCGATCTCCCCGTCCTCGGCGGTCGAGCTCAACACGACTAGCGCGTTAGCCAACTACGCCACTGAGGCGGGTCACATATAAAAAAATGGGTAGTTGTTGTACCTTAAGATAGTTTCTAAACAATATTTTTGTAGAGGCTGCAATTTTGTAAAAGCTTGCTTTTTGTATGAAGTACTGTGTTTTATCAGTTTTGAAAGTGCTTACCATTTACCTTGCACAGAAAAGTTTGTAATATTCGTTTAAATGTGTTGCATGTGTCCCATGGTCCAACATTATGTTGTACCTTGGGACTATCTGAGATTCATTATAAAAAATAACCTTAGTTACAGTAAATACCATATTTATTAAATATAACACAATGTTTTAAGTTTCCAACTGTAGTTAATGTCTCAGTTCATCTTATCTATTTTATTAAAACTGAGTAAAACAAAACATCAATCAAAACATTACTAAGGTAATATTCTAAGATAGATTTCAAACAATTTCAATCATTGTTGGTATCAACTGATACCAGTATGTTAAATTACATCATAGGTACTGAAATTAACTACAAACTTAAACAAATGTCTCGCCACTCTGAACTTGTTGCAGTCGATTGAGTTGGGAGTTTGGAAATCACATCACTGTCATCAATTTCACAGATTATTTCATGTTTTAAAAGAAAAGTATTTTTACCTGCTTTTACAAGATATTTAACTTCATAAAAAAGAGTATTGTTTTTTAACAACTTGCACTACCTATATAAAAAAACGTTATCTTTTTCCCCCACTTAGTTTTACTAAGGCATACTCCCCCACCTATATTTTATTTTATTCCAAATTAATTTCCTTCTGGAGTTCAATCTCATCTTGTAAAATTTCATCTATGAACTCTTCCATATCACAGTTTTCTTTATCTGACATAAAGTGCATTGGCTCATCTTCAGAGGTGGAATTTTCAATATCTTATTTTTTTCTTCCCAGATTTCTTCCTCTTTTTCTTAGCAAGATACAACTGTCTTGGCTTTTGCTATTACTTTTTATTTTATTTTTGATCTCCTCCATCCCTTTCTTTTCTGATGTATCTGTTAACACTCTATTTTTACCAGGTAGTCTTCCTCTTATAGATTTTTTTTTTCTGGCTGGAGCCTTGGGGAATGGACGTATCATATCAGGTGTTTATAATGACAGGAGGTATTCTTGTGTTTGAAGGTGACTGCATATTAGTTGAAATTGAAGGAACAGCAGTTGATGTCGAAGCAACAACAGTTGATTTCTCTGTAGTAGGCATAATTTCTACCCGAATGTTGTGCTCTGTTTCTCAACCAATTCACGATCGGTAATGTATGATGATAGAAACTCATCATCTCTGGAAATGTTATAATTGAATGGAAATATTCCACTAGCTTGAAAGTCCTTCTTAATATTTTCCATTGTGAAAGCTCTATTATATGCTATTACAATCAATCCAGAAACATCATAAACAGTTATTGGTGTTCCATGGTTAGTTAACATCCACCCATTCATAGCCTCACTATAAAAAGTTTTTGTAGTATATGGTTAATACAAGTCTTGTTGTGCGCCATAAAGTATTGTAAACAACTGAGAAACAAGTGAAGTATGCAGCCGCCATGTCAGACAAAAGAATGTAGCGTTAGTGCTACGTGGTAACGGCCGTGAACTGCCGCTATTATATTCGCGGTTATAATGTGACCTCAGTTAGCACTCGCATACATAACAGATGGCGACGAGATAGTGGAAATGGACGCTTATAATATTCAATTAAGCTATGTACGTGTATAATTTAATCATTAATTGGTCGGAACATTATTAATTATTGGCCATTATGTCTGAACAACAGGAATTCAACGTGGGTGAGACCTCAACATGGCCACTATACTTGACGCAATTAAAGAATTTTTTTATCGAAGAACATCGTCGATGATACGCAGAAGAGTGCCCATTTTTTGTGTAGTTGTGGGTTAGGTACGTTGAAAATTCTCAGTGACGAATTTGGGGCATGCGATTTGAGTGAGATTCCATTTATAGAACTGATTGATCGGGTGTCTACGTGGTTCGCGCCTCGACCAAATGAGACAGTGCAGTACCACCTGTTCACCCGCCGACGCCAGCAGATAGGGGAGAGTATAGATGTGTTTGCCACTGATCTTCGTCAAATTGCCGATGGTTGTGGTTTTGGTGGTGAGGTGGTAATGGAAAAGATGCTCCGTAATCAATTTGTTTGCAGATTGGCTGACACTCAGCTACAGCAACAATTTTTTATCAAGCCCGACCTGAAATTTAAAATAGCAATAGAAGCTGCCAGGAAATACGTAAAGGATGTACAGGATGAAGCAATAACACATGGAGCTGTATATGGGATTGGTAGCCAGCCCCAATATAAATCTACTTTTCCAGCGAATGCGCCGACAGGACACAAACCACGGGTCACAACCGCAAGTAGGAAATCCACCCTCAAGCAAAGTAGGGTCTGGCCAGGTAAACCGAGGGAGAAGAGCACGGCACTTCTTTCCGGGACAGTGTTTTAGATGTGCAGGCCAACATCAAACACGCCGCTTTATGGTGGATCAAAACAAACTTTACTGTACAGCTTGTGATCGAAGAGGACATATAGAGTCTGTTTGTCTTTCGGAGACGAGGCACGGTAGGAATACAGCAAGAACAAATCAGATAACGAATATAACAGAGCCTCATAAACAGGATTCTGAGGAGCTATCAATAGAGGGGCTGGAGCTATATAATATTAAAGACGTATCGAAATACAGTGGGCCTGACACCAAGAGGCAACCCACAATGCCAGCGATAAAACTGTCCCTGCACATAGACAATATGTTTCACACCATGGAGGTAGACACAGGGGAAGCCCTGACGCTCATCTCGGAGGAAACTTATAAAGTACTGTGGCCTCACCAACCCAAGTAAGAGTCCTTGGTCTTGGATTTGCGTACCTGGGCAGCTGATACACCCCTTCGACTACTCGGTTCAAAATCAGTAGAGGTTCAATTTAAAGAAATACGGCCGACCCTAACCCTCGCAGTAGCCATAGGTCATGGACCCAATCTACTTGGAAGACCGTGGTTTGAGCCCCTTGGGCTCACAGTTCACGGGCTAAATGTTGTAGGCAACACTTTAGCGAACACGGAGCAAAATCCTACCAACATTAATAGTCAACAAAAATTACCGGTACCTGGATACAGGACAAACAATAAGATTACAGTTAAAAAATACCTTCTTTATTCCGAGCGAGGTTAAGGATTTAAGCACTTTGGTACAAGGTTACCCTGCAGTGGTCGACCCCACATTTGGAGAGTTTAATGGACCTATGGTGATACTGGAGCTGGATCCATCCATATCACCAAAATATTGTAAGACTAAGCGCTTGCGTTAAAAGACAGAGTGGATAAGGAAATTCAAAGGCTAGTTGATCTGGGGGTGTATGAGCCAGTGACATATTCTAGATGGGCCACACCATTAGTTATAATTGAAAAGGAAAATGGGGAGCTTCGTCTTTGTGGGGATTACAGGGCAACACTGAACAAAGCCTTAAAGCCTGATACATACCCCTTACCTACAGCTTCAGAGGCTTTCGCACAACTGGCAGGAGGAACAATTTTTTCAAAAATTGATCTAGAGCAAGCATATACGCAGCTCAAAGTAGATGTTGAATCTGCAGACATGTTAACAGTAAACACAATCAGAGGACTCCACCGGGTACACCGCTTGCCATTTGGGATTAACGCGGCTCCAGGCATTTTCCAAAGAATGATGGCCAACTTATTCGCAAATATGGAGGAAGTGGCAATCCTACTGGACGACATAGTAGTGGCAAGTAGAACATTTCAAGAACACAAGGACAAACTGAATCAAGTGCTTCAGCAACTCAGTGATGTGGGCCTTCGAGTCAAAATAGCAAAATGTCAGTTGGGAGTCCCAGCAACAACCTTTTTGGGATATTGAATTGATGCTTCAGGCCTACGCCCAATGTCTGAAAAAGTGTTATTCAGAATGCCCCAGAACCTGTGAATAAAACACAGTTGCAGTCATTTTTAGTTTTGCTGAATTTTTATGAACGTTTTCTACGCAACAAAGCTACTATCCTGGAACCACTCCACTGTCTACTGGACCAACACAGTGAGTGGAACTGGACGCAGGAACATAGGAAAGCCATGGATGCAGCTAAAAGGCTCCTAACATCAGCACCAGTCTTGGTTCACTACGACCCAAACAAACCTGTTGTACTTACTTGTGATGCCAGCCCTTATGGAATTGGAGCGGTACTAGCCCATATAATGGAAAATGGGACTGAGGCGCCAATAGCATTTGGGTTTAGGACGCTCACCAAAGCAGAGCACAACTATACCTCAGTTTTAGCTTATGTGGTGCTGACTGACAGTTCACAGCTGACTTCTGACAGTCAACATTTAGGTATATTCCTAAATTTTGACTGTCAGAAGTGACAACTGCTAAAGACATGTTTTTTGCAGATCATATGGTTCGGCGTAGGGATACATAATTTGGTCTGGTAGCTTTTTAAAGCCGTCAGAAGTCAGCTGTGAGCTGTCAGTCAGCACCACATAAGCTAAAACTGAGGTATATTCACAAATAGACAAACAAGGCTTAGCTCTTGTCTATGGGGTGACAAAGTTTCACCAAAAACCTTCTTTGTCACAAATTTACAGCAGTGACAGATCACAAACCACTGTTAGGACTTTTAGCTGCTGACAAACCCATTCCAGCAGTGGTTTCGCCTCGCATGCTCAGATGGTCATTAATCCTGTCAGCCTACGACTATGACCTGCAGTATCGACCTGGCAAGAAAGTGGGGCATGCAGATGCTCTTAACAGACTACCAGAACCCACTGAAAAGCAAGCTTACCCAGAGCCATTGGGAGTTTACTTAGTGGATATATCAGGTGAAGGACCTATATCTTCATTCCAAGTAGCGTACGAAACAGAAAGTGATGCTGTATTGAGCAAAGTTAAAAGATTGATTGAACTGGGTGGCCAGATTGTAATCCTGGGCCATATCTAATACCATTTTGGACGCTACGCCAGGAACTAAACACTTCAAGAGGGTTTGTGATTAGAGGATCTCAAGTTGTCATGCCAACCCCCTTAAAATCAGCAGCTCTACAGCTGCTTCATAACACCCACCTGAGAATCATAAACACAAAGTATGCAGCACTCAGTTCAATGTGGTGGTCAAACATAGACAAGGAAGTAGAAGCAACGGTACAAGGCTGCAATACCTGCCAAGAAGTTAAACATAATTTAAATGTAGTTGAAATACGTAAATACATACATAAATACATGTTGGTCTGGTAAAAATATAGTGAAACATATGATGTTTAAATCACACATTACTTTTACAAATAAAATAGCCTAGATCACACTTTGAGTCTATATGTGCAGTTGAACTAACACTATCATTGAATAGAGCATTATTTCAGTTTACATTACCACCACTAACATAATACAAATACACCATAAGATAAAATACAAACATCAAGAGACAAAATCCAAAATATCTGATTACCATTCATTATTTTCTAATTTACTAAGCAGCATAAATCTCAAAACATCAATCTCTGTGTGGTGTAGAGATGTGTCGTTCGTGAACGAATGGTTTAAATTGAACAGCTCCTCAAGGTGAACGAGTCGAACTAGTTCACCTTATCAACATGAACACTAGTTCGAATTGAACGACACAAGACACAAGACATTCGAAAGACTATTTGGCCGAAAGAAGTTTTTTCACTCCTTCCTTGTTCAGCAAATCTACCTCCTATGCATCATCCCCCCCTACCCCCCCTCTCATCAATAAAGCCAAACAGTAAGCAACATTGTCCTCAGATAGAGGTGGTCTATAGAGTTTAGGAAAAAGGCTACAAGAGGCAAATCTAAATGCTTCCTTAGAAACTCAAATATTTTAAAATTATCATGTGCTCTAAGGCAGCGCACAGCAACCTGCGGCCCGCAGGCTAAATCCGGGGCGCCGACTGAGAGGCCTGGTTTGGCGTAGATGGTTGGTTAATGTCTGAATTCACGTCTACCTACATACCTACATCGTCGACAGTTTGCTAACTAAGTTTAATGTGGCTGATGGTACTGACTTATGAGGAAACTCACTTCTAAAAGTAGGGTGTTTGGCTTTGAGATGTCTCATTAAGTCCCCAGTAGAACCACAAGCTAAACTGACGAATTGTGAACAATACCCACACTTTGCTTTTTTGTCTTCAATTTCGGAAAAGTGATCCCAAAGTTTACTTTTTATTAGTGGCATTTTATTTTTGTAAACAAATGTGCATTTAAATACAATTATTCTACTGAATAAACTACTTAATTAATCTAAAAAAAATAAAGTGCTATCTTTAATAAGTTTTAGATTTGATTCACGAGCATAAATAATACAATAATTAATTTAATAAACTATAAAAACTTCTCCCTGAAAGCAGGCCTTTTGATGCGAAGGGAATAGCTCATTTACACGATGTGTTTCTCCAAATGGTACCGGTAACTGACTGATTGAAAGCCGTAGGTTGGTCGCGAACGATGATCCACTAGCCAATATCAGGTCGGTCACAAACGATGAGCTACTAGCCGTTATCAGGTCGGTCGTGACCGATG
Organism: Timema genevievae; assembly: GCA_902155825.1. Lineage (NCBI taxonomy): Eukaryota > Metazoa > Arthropoda > Insecta > Phasmatodea > Timematidae > Timema > Timema genevievae. Next base: position 142,948 of record CABFWO010001555.1, on the reverse strand, counting down.
AGCCACTAGCTGTTATCAGGTCGGTCGCGAACGATGATCTGCAAAAAGAGTATTTGTTCGCGAACGTACTGAACGATAAAAATGAACGGCTCATTTCACTGAACTGAATCACTTTAAGCCGTTCCCAAGAGTGAGCCGTTCTGCCCATCTCTAGTGTGGTGGTATCTGGTGACAAAATGATTAACTCTAATTTGTTAATTTGTTAGTTTTACACTTACTCAACAGATAGCAGCACATTATTGACTATCCCTAGATACAACACTTTCCCATACTCAAAAAGTTAAAAAAAAAATCTCAAAGAGAAATTATACTTGAAATACTTATAGTGGAAATATGGCTTTCTATTACTTGAACTCAATTAAAACTCATTATTTTCATTCAAACACAAAATCATGATTGAAGCAAAACAATATATTCAAATGTGGAAAGCTTTCAATGTTTTATAAGATTTTGATTAGATATTTTATAGGGGTCAGCGAAGTCTGCTTTCTCAAATCAAATTGAAGCTGAAATGTTTTTTGTAATTTTTTATGCTTTTTGTGCTTATAGATAACTTTTATACACTAAATGTGTGTGTGACTACATCTACTAAAGAAAACAGAATAAAGGAATAAAATGCCACCTTTGTGCATTGGATTCTTCCCACTTTATTCCTCTTTCCCTAAGCGGGATTTTTTCATTAACTTTTCACTTATTAGTTTATTTCTATTTCATAAAATCATTTAGCCACTGATCTTCCTTATTGTTAAACATTTTATACACTATAATGATTTGTAATAATTCATTTTGAGCTAAATTAAAAATAGTGCATTAAAACATTTATTAAGGGATTCTAATGCATAAAGCAATACAATTAATGATAATATAATATTTTTTCAAACAAAAAATATTCTAACTTTGATTCGGCTTTGATAATATTTCATATGTTCGATTTGAGCTTGCTTTGGATTTAAAAAGTGGAGTTTTCACACCCCTAATAATTTTTTAAATTAAAAGTTGAATGTACCTAGTATTAACCTTAGAGGTTTTGAAGCTTACAACCCTGTCACAATTATAAAAGGAAAACCATTTCTAATAGTCCCACATCTTAGCCTTAATTCGACTTCTATTTCCAATTAATATCCCTTGAGAACCAGCTGAGTTTCATCATTAAACTTTTACTAAAACCATTATTTTATTTTCTGTGAATTAAAACCAAAATTTGAACACTAATTCCTTCGTTCCTACAGGGAAACCAAGAGTACCTCTCTGTGGAAAAGTGCTGTAATCCTGAATGTTCAGTTCGTCCCATCCAGTACCTGACCAGTATCCAAAACCAGCTGGTACTTACGATGAGGAGCTATATTCACAAATATTATCTGGTACTAAAACATGATTGTCTCATTATATTTATAATCTTGATTTTTTTTTTAATTTATATATTTAAGGAAACTAAGTAAAAATCATTATTTTATTAGTAAAATGACACTTGTTCAGGAATTTTAATCCTGAACCTATGGCTCTACACATCATTTGCTCTTTTTTACAGAATGTCTCAAAACACTCGGAAAGTAATCCCTAATTGAAAGGTCTATATGAGTGATAGTGTCGCTCACTTTAACCCATGAGGAGAGTTTGATCTGCCAAGTGCACAACTGGAGATTGCTATTTTTGCCCCATTTTGTTGTTTCTCTAATGAGGTACTTTTCCTGTGACTCGTATCACTGGTCACACAGTCCAAGACATCAGTCTAGAGACGATTGCCGGTTGACATTGTGCTGAAGTTTGATTCTTTGTCAGATGCACTGAGAGGTGGTTTTGTATGTGTGATTTATTACTGTTTTTCATATCTCCTGTTCATGCTAATGAGGGTGAACTTTCTCACATTATCTTCCTCATGTTCACCTCATGGGTTAAGCCATTAAATTAACCATGTGTCTAAATCACTAAACTAAATGTACTGTATTGGCCCAAATATACTGTGTGGTTTTTCTCCTAAAAGTGTCCTTCCAAAAACTATACTCGTAAAGTATGCGCAACCTAACATTTTCACTGAAATAAACCTTCATATTCCTACAGATGTATATTTTGTAGTATACTCCAACTGTACTAACTGGCAGGAACAAATCAGCACACATGTGCACATCTAATAATAAACTCAAGGTCAAAAACTAATTGAGAAACCATTTAGAGTGTGGAAACTATGATGGTCACAACAGAGATAGGGAGGATTTTCACCCTTCATTGTAACTGTACTCCTTAGCTCAGTCGATAGTGTGTCTGCCTACTGAGCTAAGGGTCCGGGTTCGATTCTAGGTAGGGCCAAAAATTAATCATTGATGAAAATATGGGTTTACCCTTTCACATTGATAAACTAATGGTGTGGCTATCCTAGACTTAAGCTAGATTTAAGGCATGTGAAGCTACGACAGGCCTAGCAAGCTGCTAGTGGAAAAATATAATGACTTGAATAAAAAACTGACCCAGGCCACAGGCTGGAAACACTAATGGATATAAAAAATTGTAACTATACTAGAAATTCAGTACGTCGGTGCTGGTTGCGGTAAAATTCTGTGCTGTTTTTTTGGGGTGCCTGCACATTAGCATTCAGAGGGCCTAATAAAACTTTGTCATATTTTAAGTTTTTTTCCCTCGCATATTTGAGACTTTTCACTTTTCATATAGAACACCTTTAAAATATTAGGGTTATATTATATGAGAGACTGTATTTGTATTTGGGCCAATACGATATATATTTTTTTAATAGAGTACTGTAATATTTTCTTAAAATCCCGTCTCATCTTCACTTAAGTTGGATGGTTTTTAAGTTACTGAAAACCAGTGTTACTACTGAGCGTACTTTAAAATATGTTACACTTTTGACTTTTCTGTTTAAAGCACACTAAAGTTGTATGGTTTTAATAAATTTGTTTTCCTAGAATTGGCTCATCTGTGAAGATCCAGGATGCACAAATCGTACTCGCAGGGTGCCATTGCATTTCTCCCGCAACTATCCCATTTGCACCCAATGTGAGAAGGGAGTCATGTTCAAAGAGGTATTTTTTCTTTTTAAAAAGATGTGTCATGTATAGGGCCTACACACTTGTAACATTTAAAGAGCATCAAACTTCTTTCAGACTAGTAATAAATGTCCAAAAGTTTATATAATTTTTTCTTAAAATTTCTTATCTGTGTATAGTAATGCATCAAAAGTAAAAATGGGGTTTTCCACAAATTAACTAATTATTAAAAAATTGTTATATTTGTTAGAAGGTACAGGAAAGGTGGATAGAAACATATAAAAGGGGACAAACACAATGTGGTTTTTACAATGAAAAGAACAGAGTTCACACTTTTTATTGCTGCCATTAGACAAAGAGCTAATGGCTTCCTCTTGAACAAAATCAATTGTTACGCCCAATCCCCCGATCTAACAAAATATCTCAAAAAGCGAAAAGAGATTTTCCTTAAGGATACATATTATTAAAAAAGGAATATTTATGTTTTAAAAAAAAATTATTTAGGCTACCATAGTTATGTGAAAATATCCAGAGGCTACATCACTATTTTTATAGAGGACATGTTCCAATAGGTTCTAAAGCTAATTTACAATATATTACCCCTATCAATGATCACATGGCTCTAAGGCAGTGTTTTTCAACCTTCTTGAATATGCGACCCCTTTACAGGTAAAAAAATTCTGGCGACCTCCTGTACGTGATAAAATTATATCAGTGATTTCAAATAAGACGTATTTGACACTGTTGGGCGGGGAGGGGGGGAGTGCGTGCGCATGTTGGTTGAAGGTCAACGGTCAGCGGCCGCATAGGAACAGTCGTTTGTCAGTTGTCAGCGCCAGCGTGTACGGTCGTAATGGAGAGGTTTCTAAAAAGACCTGCTCAGCCCTCCACGTCTAGTGCAAGTGGCAGTAGCGGAAGCGAGTCAAAACCGAAAAAAAAAAAAAGACTTTATGACGACAGTTATTTGAAATATGGTTTTACTGTCATGAATAATAAATCTCAATGTGTAATTTGCGGTGAAGTATTATCACGTGAGAGTATGAAGCCATCAAAGCTTATGCGTCACCTCTCAACTAAACATAACAGGGATGCTGATAAACCGTTACATTTCTTCAAACAGAAGCTGAAAACCTTTAACCATCAGCAAACTATTATGGTTCAGGTAATAAACTAGTATTATTTGTTGTTTAAAAATAATATTATGTTAGGCCTTTCATAAGAAACATAGCAATCTCCATTTTTTAAATATAATAATTATTCAGGAAAATAAAAAATTTGCCCTTCCAATTAATTCACAGTCGTTTGTTGTTAAGGTTTTGAGAAATACTTATTATCATCTATTCGAAATTCCATACAAATCTAAAGATTAAGATTTTTCAATATTACCCAAAGAATTAATCTAACTTTAATATTCACCTCATTTTTCATTAAATAAAGTTAATTTTTTTTCATCTTATTTTAGGTAACCAATGTCAATGAGAAAGCGTTATTAGCTAACTACCGAGTCGCTAAAGCTGGGAAGCCGCATACAGTTGCCGAGAATCTTATTATGCCAGCAGCCCTGGATACGGTTGAGATTATGTTAGGTAAGCGGAGGCAAACAAGCTAAAAAGCATTCCACTTTCTGATAATACTATTGAACGCAGAATAAACAATATGGCCAGTGACATTCGAGAACAATTAGTCCAAAAATTAAAGAAGAGCCCAAATTTTGCTCTGCAGTTTGATGAGTCAACTGATGTTGCAGATTGTGCGCTTTGAAGCAGATGAAAGTATCAATGAAGACATTTTATTTTGCAAAGCAAAACTGCGAACACTACTGGCCACTATTTGTACGACACGTTTTAGAAAGCACTCGCGACTACGAGATTGATTGGAGATAATGTATCGCTATTTGTAGCAATGGCGCTAAAGCTATGACTGGCAATCAAAGCGGGCTCATTGCGAAATTAAAATCAATGCCAAATGTTTCATGGACACACTGCTTTCTTCATCGATGAGCTCTGGCAGCCAAGGTTTTACTTTCTGATTTAAATGATGTACTGAAAGAGGTGATCAAAGTTGTGAACTCTATTAAAGGTAAAAACTTTGCAAACTCGACTGTTTAGAATCATTTGTGAAGACATGGGTTCGCTCCATAAAAATCTCCTTTATCATACAGAGGTCAGATGGCTCTCAAAAGGAAATGTATTAACACGAGTTCTGGAACTAAAAGCTGAATTGTTATTGTTCTTACAAGATCATACATCTGAATTTGCGAATTACTTTTGTGACCCTGTTTGGCTATTAAAATTAGCATTTCTAGCTGATCTTTTTAACCACCTAAATATTTTAAACAAGAGCATCCAAGGGAAAGAAGAAAATATTCTAACGCCCAAAGATAAAGTCAAAGGATTCCTAACAAAACTTCGTTTGTGGTCAACGTCTTTACAAAAATTTATGTATGATTCTTTCCCTTGCGTTCAGAAGATTGTCGAAGAAATTGCAACGGGCCAATCGTTAGTAGTAAGTTCTCACATTCCTTGCATGATACAGATCTTGATGATTTGGAAAAAAGATTATTAAGTTACTTTCCAGAACTAAACTCTGACGCTGACAATGGGCATAGATGGATACAAAATCCTTTTTTGGATATGTCTGTACAACTGGCTGATCTGACCACGAAGATGATAGAAAATCTTATAGATGTTCCAGCTGACGGCATGCTTAAAATGGAATTTAATTCGCAAAAGATTCACGTCTTCTGGATGAAGAGAAAAGAATAATATCTAGAGCTGGAAAGGGAAGCTTTGAGATTATTAGTGCAATTTGCCACTTCCTACCTATGTGAACTATCTTTCTCTTCAATGGTGAACATAAAAACTAAGAAAATAAATAGACTCCAATTAGAAAATTATTTGGTTATTTGCTTCTCAAAAATAGAACCGCGACTCAACAAATTATTAAAAAATAAACAGGCACAGCCTTCTCACTGAAACTATTGTTGTATCTTTAATGTAGTGTAGATTGTAGAACTTATATTTAAAAATAAACTTTTCTCTGAAATTGTTTTATTTTTATTGTAGTGTAGGACCTACACTTGCTTTTTATTTTACCTGGCTTGCGACCGCGACCCCCCATCAAGCCTTTGCGGCCCCCCTGGGGGTCGCAACCCACAGGTTGAAAAACACTGCTCTAAGGCATCACAATAGATGAATGCTGGTGATAGGGAAATCAAGGTTAAAATCCTAAACTGGTGTAATGAGAATTTTTTTACTAGATGGTTTTCCACTGACTCCATGCCAATGTGAGTATATTAACTAAAAAATTTACCTTTTACGCCCCTACCACATTAGTGTGAATACTCATATAAAAATATATGTTGTGTAAAAATGTTTAACTAATTTAACATTATTAAAAGTTCAGTATTATTTTGTTTCAGTACAATGAAAGCCAACTTTACACCCAATTGAGCTATTTTCAGCACATTTTTGACTTAAACAAGGTTGCAGAAAAGAGTAAGTGTGTTAAAATAAGCGTTCCTTTTAAATCAATAGAAACAATTGACAAGTAATGTTATATTTATATATGTTTATATTTGGGGTGTGGGAAGTACACTTTTCAAATTTGAAGCGAACTTGAATCGAATATATATAATATTCTCAAAGCTTGAATATTTTTTGTTTGTTGTTTTATGCTTGGAAAAGACTATATTGGGCTATAACTTAAATGCACCAAGATCACTTAGAAAATGTTTTATTTCACAATTTGTTTGTAATGTTTTGTTCTAATCTGATACATACAATTCAATAACTTCAAATGGTTTAATATTAATATTTTTATTGGCAAAGCCTTATAATTGTCAAATCTGGAAAAAAAAAATTTAATCGGAGTCGAATCTGATATTTTTTTCGAAGCCAAGTCGACGTTTCAAAGCTTCGCCCACCCCTAATATAATACATAATTTTATGTATTATATTATATATACATATCTGTGTGTGTGTGCGCATGTTTTTGCATCTGTTAGTGTTTTGTCTCAATTTCTACATAAGTGTTACTCAGGTCAATGTGCTAGCTAACCCTCTTGTTTATAAGAATTGGGTGTGAATGGTCCTTTTTTATTATGAGTATTTTACAAGTAATTTCAAAGCAAACTTGAAGCAACACTCATCAAGTCAACCAGCACAATCGGCAAAATTGTAAATAAAAAAATAAACATTTACTAGTTATGAATTAAAAATATATTATACAAATTTCAAAACAAACCTTATAAAATGTTTAGTTTTTAGTAGAGATGGGTCGAATCCACTATTTCTCGAATCCGAATCTACATTTTATTTTCGAATCTCAAATCCAAATCCTAGAAAATTGTTAAAATTATTATTATTATTATTATTATTATTATTATTATTATTATCATCATCATCATCATCACTGCATCTTACTACCCGTTCGGGTTGTACACACTTACGCTAATGTGCAATGGTAGGGTGATTGTGAGATGAAATGGAGGACCTACAGTTTAACGTGGAATCCGAACCACAGTGGAGGCCTGGCATTCCTCACATTCACAAGTTGTCATTAATACA